>JAZGTK010005381.1:0-22577 GCA_036877625.1 Ambastaia sidthimunki
GCTTTAAATGAAAATGTTAAATGTGAGTTTTAAATGTAGACAGATATACCTGCTATAAATCTGTAGCCAAATACATATTAAATTAGGGACAACAGTAGTTGCATGTTTAAAAAAATATGGCTGTAAAAATGGACACAAAAAAACGTATTTTTTCTGAAGCTGCCTGTAAACTGTTAAAATGGGCCATATGAACTCAACAGAATCAAATCTCATTCTTGTTATAGGTAGTTTGAAATTGCACCAGAGGATGACCCACAGAACATAATAGTGGTCTCATCAGCCCAAACCTGCCATGCAGACCTCCTAAAAGCCATCGCTGCCCAAAGGTAAGGTCCTATAGAATTACCCAGAAGACATTGTTTTAACGTAAAGCTTATGTTCACTGCACTACACAGAACCTACATAGAAGGTTTTACACACACTACACAGAAAAATTCGGTACATGCTGACAAAAGTTATAATCACGTCCTTTCCTTATAACATGGCCTTATCATTTTTGTCCTTTAGAGGCAAACCCTTGCCAAACATTGTCTTATCTTGAGCAGACTTTTTTTGGATTGTCTCATCCCACCATTCAGAACCTGATTCAGAGCTGTCCTGGGGCTCGCAAATGTGGCAAGTCAGTAATAATAATTATTATTAAAGTCAGTAATAATAATTTGTATTCAGATTGCAGAATGAAGTCAAAGACTGGCAGTTATTGCATGCTTTCAAGGCTTTAAATTTTTAAAAAGCCACAAGTCATAATTAGTTGATTAATTATTCATGACATGCTGCAAGGTTCAACTCTATGATAGTTTTATACTAATAGCTCAGTCACTAAATGGCCATGTGTGCTATGCATTTATTCTGATTTATGACTGATTTAGTTATCATTGCACCGTTTTGAGGTGTGCAGGCCTGGCAATGGTGGCCAACAGGTGGCTTAAGCAAGAATGTGTTGCCACAGTAAGATGAGAGTGTCAGACACTCTCATAAAATAAATTGGTTGTATAGTATTTGAGTATTGATTGATGTAACTGTCAAGCATCTCAACTACAGACCCCTGCTGTAACATCTATCTCTAGCACCTGAACACAACCAAACACTCTTGTTAGACAGTGCGCTCAGATTAAGGTTATAAGGTTGTACAACCACTGATTCCTGTTTATAAGAGTAACTGAATTCAAGATTAGCTTTGCAAATTCATTTGTAATGTGAAACTGAAGATTTGCATTATGCCAAGTGAGAACTCAGGATTTTTTTAACTCTTTGGATGACTTTTGAAATCACTGTTAAATTCTTAAAACTGAAAGAAATGGAGGGACTGAATTCAGACCGATTTCTGTTTTAGGGTAAAATTTCAGCTTGTTTTATAGAGATCAAAACCACAGATGTATCACACAGTACAATAAAAAAGACAACCCTTAAGGCTTTCATTCTGCATTATGTAGGTCATGATATGTATACGATGAGAAGAGTTTGAACCCTAAGAAACGCTCTCCTTGAATGACAAAATTCAAAAAAGAAATCTGACATTAAATACATCTGGCTTTTGTAACACTATATCATTTGTCATGTGTTGTAAATGTAGTTATAGCAGAGTGAGATATCAGAATGTATTAAAGTCTAGATAAGTTTCATGCCCTGACAGAGATGTGGCGATTGTTATGTTGTGGAAATGAAGAGGCTTTGATTCACGGCAGACATGCTTTGTCCACACCGCAGGGGAAATTTGTTTCTTTAAATCCAATTTCTTTAGAACACATAATACAGATCTGCTTTTAATCAGATTTCATACCACCTACAAAGATGGTTGAGATTGGTGTTTGTACAAATTAAATTTCTTTATACTTTGGAGGTTTGCAAATACCACTGACAGCCACTAAATGTCACTATAGAGCTGTGAGATGCCATCTAGACGTTACAGCGTAATAGTGTTTATTAGATACACATGAACTAAATGAACACAAACGGGTGCTTTACAAATATTCTGAAATCTTACAGTCTGTTTATGTAGATACAGTTTTTGTGTTCTGTCTGTTTTTTTTATTGCAGGTCTATGTGCATATGCATCAATTGGCTGTTTCCGACAGCCGGTATCTTTTTACTGTTCAGTTCTGACAAAGGTTTATGAATGCAAGAAAATGTTCTGTGTGAACAGACCTTTAATATGAATCCTCTTGGACATACAGAACGGCAGGTGCAAAGTTTGTATAAAAAATTATTTCTGCAGATCAGTACACTGTAATAACATTTATTTTGCAGTTGTTGGTCTATTATGTCAAAAGTGATGTGTTTAGATTAAGCGTTTTTAAATAAATAGTGGTTTGCTTTAGCACAATGTGGTCTTAACCAAATACTCCAATCATTGGGAACTTACCCTATTAAACACACATTTCAGACACAGAAAATGTGCTCAAGTGCGTCACTCATTCCTGATGAGGTCTGAGGTTCGGGAAGCACCAGTATTCCACCAGGAAGAAGATCCACTGGAGTCGAGTACAATGCAGTTAATCAGGGAAAGGCTGGGTATCCTGAAACACAGCAGGTGTGGAGGGAGGTGGTGTCCCTGCTTCACTGTTGCCGGGTGTGCGAGTGTGATCGCTTGTGTTTTAGGAGGACTGAGCTTCCTACATTTCCTCACTGATGGGTGGGAACAGGAAGGCAAGAATTACATCCGCCCATTCCCTGTCGGTAAGAGGTCAAAGCTCACACTTGTCATCCAGGAGTCTGGTTCTCTCACTCACTACTGACCTTTGACACACTATGACACACTCCAATATATGGTTAATACAGGTTAATTTTTTGTGATAAAACTCGAAGACTTTTTATTAACTTTAATATTAATATCATTATGCTATATAACCAAATAGGTATGTCATAACAATAAACCAATTAATTACAAACATGAAACCTGAAATATCATGCATGGCCAAGAATACTTTTTGTAATGAGTTAATTCGAATGAATATTTGAAGGATCCAATTCGCTGAATTATAACACTAAATAAAAGATGCAGACAGTACAAAAAATAATTTTGTGTCTGGTAAATGGCAGTTGTTGCTCACATGAGAGTTGGGGGCTCTGTGGATATTTTATTTACTTCACACATTACAAAATGGCAATTAGACAAAAAACTATAGCAATACATAGCAACACGTGCACCTAACCGAATGTTCTGTGATGTTTTTAAAATGCACAAGCTCGCAGAGAAACATACAGTCTATTTATGATTTGGTTGATAAATGCACTTTAATTACAATCTGATTTTGCGGTAAATAACCGCTGAGTGAAAACAGGGAATTAAAATGCTGACATTTTGCAGAGAGCCAGTGTACAAAATGGAAAAAATGACATGTACAACATATGTACAATGGCACTATATACATCCACGTATTACAAAAATCATACATATTGTACATCTTTAACATGACATGGGCAATAATTAGCAAAAATTTTAAGATGTCAAGTTGTCCTTCATCAGTCTGCTCTCTTTCTCCTAAAGTCCCTCAGATGTCAATCACAGACACAACACTTTGTAACACGTAAATATTAAAAAGTCCAGGAGTTCTAATTATGTGAATGGCTTTATAAAACTTTATGGCAAATTTATGGCAAACCATCCACAAAAACAGTCATACGTTTACACAACAGAGATGGAGTCGATACCAGACCCCCTTAAGACCCTGTTCTAGACCATAACTAGACTCAGATCAAGACTAAGAGTCAGTTTTACTAAACTGAAACAGAAAATGTTGAATGTGCATATTTAAACTTCTCTTGAAGAAATTGCATTCCTGTACTGATGTATCAGTTTAAGAAGTACATAAAGCCACAAAACTTATGGGTCATTTCATGGGTTCCTTATAATTTCTTAATTTGGTCGAAGTTGCTCAATTTAATAAAAACAAAACTCAACAGTGTACAGAAGTCTGTCAGTCAACACAATATTTTGCCAGACAGAGCTGCTACACACAGGTTGCAAAGAGACAATAGATATCTAACTGATATTTTTGAGATATTAAGACCTGATTTTTTTCCCATAGAAGCAAGAATTTGAAAAAGAATTTATGGGGACATGTCACATGTAAACAACTTAGGATACACCTAAATCCAAACCAAGACACCAAATTATGAGACCCAGACCCAATTATGAGTCCAAAGACATTTATTAATAAGACCAAGGCCAAGTTTACTTGTTCTCAAAAGGTCTTAAGACCAGGACCACAAGACTCCATCCCTGTCACACACTCACAGACGCAAATTTACAATTACATGTGTACAAATATAAAGGGCACAAATGTAAACACACTAAAATACACAAATATCCAGGATTCAGAGATGAATGACTGGCTTTTAGAACACATTGTCCTTTTAAACTAATTTTGACCTGTCTTCATAAATACCTTCGGTGATAATATTTCCCTCTCAGTTGGAACCTTCTCAGGTCATTATAATGCAAAGTTCAAAGGTCAGGGCTTTACGGCAGAGGTTGATTAACTACCATCAACCACAATGGAGCACAATCCTCTGAGCCAGGAAGTCAAGAATCCCTCCTGGTGGTCAAGGAATGGTCACACCTCCAGTTCCTGGTTGTCTACGCAGTTGAAACGGTTTAGTTTCTCCCTCTCCCGGTTGCAGATGTCCAGCTTCGGCCCATGGGCCAGTTTTAGAGCTGGAGAAGGCGCAGGTGAGGGGGGAAGGGTGAGTTCAATCTCTTCGCTGCAGAGTGCAGACACAGGCACTGTGGGCGTGGAGGTGGGCACTGTATGGGCGGGGGGCAGGAGGGCCACACTGTGGTCGAGGTTACGAATGAGAGTGCAGAACTGCCGTTGGTTGTTTATAGCATTGTCCTCTGGCACTGAAGTACGCAGCTGCTCTTTGGTACGGTGCCGGTGGTGCAGACGGGAGAGCAGTAGTGCGCAGACGGAGCAGACGCCTGCGACAAGGAAAGCAAAGACGCCCACTAACACCATATAAACACTAAATCTACTTCCACCTGGATCTGACACTGCTCCTGTAAAGTAAGACAGAGAAAAATCATTTTAACTGATGAATTTACACAATCTTTTTATACCCGGTTTCAATATTTGCCCCTAACCTTGGCAGTGGGGTTCGTGACATGACTCCTTAAGGCTCATGCACTCGTTTCCATAGTAACCTTCAGGACAGGCACAGGTGTAGCCTCCTTCTGTGCTGTGGCATGGCACCCCCTTCGGGCAGGGGTTGGGATTACAAAGATCCAGCACAGCCTGAAATACAAAACCTGTAATTAACTTCACACACCATCAGAGAATGGACACAATGCAGTATCGACATAAGCCTCAATACCGATAAAGCCAGAAGCCACGCATGAGTCACAGCCACATGACATAAACGACATTCACAATTACAAACAGGAAAAATAGGGCTTGCAAAGCAGCAAAAGAAAAGTTTAATGCCAACCAAGTTCTGTTATTATAAACCATAAACAGTCATAAACACTCGCCTCACAATAGGTGCCAGTGTATCCCAAAAGGCAGGTACAGAACATGCCTCTGCCGCCCTGACGGTGCACACAGTGGCCTCCATTGAGACAGGGGTTGCTGTCACAGGCATTCAACACTGCCTGGCAGAATTTACCAGAGAAACCTGGCATACATGTGCACTGAGAGTCCTGTACACACCCAGCACATCACACAGATTTAGATTAGATATACTGAAGCAGAAGTAGTTACATTTCAAAGGAACTAAAGATCTCTGTGTGATTCAAGCCAGCTTATTGAAGAAACCCATTGATGTGGCACAGATTCACTGTGTAAACTGTACAAAATGAACAGTGTATCTTACCTCACAGCGTCCTCCATTTAGACACAAACCCTGGCAGCTACTGTTCCCTGTTGAATAGATGATATTCACCAAAAAATCAATAGGCAGCAAAGTGAAAATCTGCAGAACATTGAGTATCACTGAAAAGAGACTTGCTAACTAAATTGAGTTTGCATCACAGAGTAAGACTTTATCAATAAAATATGACTCTGCAATCAATAGAATTACTGGTGAGTACTGCACCTCTGTTCCACAGTCTATAGTAGGCGACATCCTAAACATTTAGATAAAACTACATATCTTATAAGGCACCATAATTAAGTTGCTTAACTTTTTGGAACAGCTAATACTTACGCATGTCACAGTTTGGCCCTGACCAACCAGGAAGGCAGTCACACAAATATCCTCCAATCAGATTACGGCAGGAACGAGCATTGACACACACACCAGTCTCACATTCATTAGTGTCTGAGAAAGAGGGCAGAGCACACGCTCACAGAATTAACCATGCATGTAAAGTGGTCACGTAACAAGAAGGTATACTACTGTTTAAAGACCCCCTGTGGAAAAATCAAGTTTTTAATGTTGTTTAAATATTTATAATATGGTTTAAAGAAACACCATCTGCAAATTTATCATTCAACACTACTGCTGAGTATTTTTTCCATAAAACTGCAGTTTACAAAGACAGCTTTAAAAACACTGTTTAAAACCGCCCATTTTCTGCATGATAAACATGTTGTAACCAATCATGTCAACAAGTGGACCGGAGTTGATCAGAGTGGATCAGACAGTCCAAGCTTGTGTGATTGATTGGGTGGGGCTAATTTGCATATTCATGAACCCACATATACTACATGAATCCAGGGTGTAGTTACATTCAAGTGTTAATTATGTCATTTTGATGATCAAAGATGAGTTTTAAGGGATAATATCAACTACAGGGGGACTTTAATGTGTTAGTTTCATAATGCAGCCCTATAGTATTTCATTCTGACCATTATGTCAAGCAGGAAGAATTCTGGATTACAAAAACATTTTGCCACTCAAAGCCATGCCTAAAGTATTTCATTATAGTATAGTTTGTTGTTAGGAGCAACATGAAGCAGTGTTAAAAATAATAATCATAATTCTTCTATCAAGTGACATATTTAGGCTTTTACAGATGCTAAACAACTGAACTATCCAAAGTTATTCACAAGCCACATACATACATACATAATTTAATTGCTGTGCAGTTGCAGGTGCAGATAGCTTGAAAATAAAACATTATTTCTAGCCACAGTTATGTGTCTTTACTGATTAAAACACACATCTGACCCTCAAAGACGGATCTTTTTGTAGTGATGCTACCGGCTGTTAGTGTCACTTTGACACATGGCTGTATTTTACAGAGCAGTCGGCAGTCCAGAGAGACTGATACACTCCAGAGGGCCAGGGCTGAGCTGCGAGTCGAGGGGCAATGGAGTGTGAAAGAGATTAGCCCACCAGTCAACAACATTTGTGGCAGATCCAACCAAACGTCATCCTGATTCAGCAATTAAATACATTGCACACTCCAGCATGAAATTGTCTGATCTGGGTTAACAGATAATGGACCGGGAAACAGTGATGTTGCATGATGAATAACAATTTCAATGTGGCTTGTGCAGATACGGACTTTTTGAATGAAAGATGCGTTTACTTTAATTTAGCTGAAGAGCTCAGCTGTTCAATTTTCAGAAATCACATGAACTGATAAATATAGACCCTGAATACTCTATTTTAAAGTCACTACTTAAAATGCATTGACGTTGACGGTCACAGTTTGGTGTTCTATAAAATCAGATGGCTGGTCTTGTCATTTCTATATTTCTTTTTCAGGGTTTTATAGATTTAATCCCTTGGTCCATGAATTAATTCCTTGGTCCTCTGAGAGTGAGGTGAGCCCCGGCATAAACAGGTATGAACAGGTTTTTTCACATTACAGACAGGCAGGGACAGTTTCCAACAGGTTTAGGCAGGTAAAGGCAGGTTTCGTCAGGTGAGGATGTGGGAGAGTGTGAGAGTTAGGCAAGTGTGGACATGTATGGACGGCTGAAGACAGGAGAAGGTAGCGTGTTGTTCTTAACACTCACCGAGCTGGCAGGTTCTTCCGGTCCAGAACGGAGGACACAGACATTGGAAACCTTCAGGCGTCTCTTGACACGTAGCCCCACGCCCACAAGGACTGGAGTCACACTGCAACACTGCTGCAGGGAAGAGAGGAACATGATCTGTCTCAACATTGTGATTTCATACATATGCAATTTCGATGTCCACCTATCTAATTTTAATGTGTATCTGCATCTTGATGTGGACAAGGGATACGATGTGATAAGCTGTGTGTGTGTGTGTGTGTGTGAGTGTGTGTGTGTTAATGCTGGAGGTGTAGTCATGACATGGATGAATGGTATAATGATTATGGTGCTCATAGCTCTCGAGGCTTCTTTTGTTATTGCTACTCTCACGCTGTGGATCCTGAACAAATACAGATAAATCAAACCCAGAGAGACACAGCGAGGGAGAGACAAAACCATAAACTTACAGTCCTATCAAGAAGAATTAAAAAGAGCAAGAGAATAAAAAAAGAGGAGGACAAAGGAAGAAGTGGGAGTAACATCATTTAAACCTGAAAAAAGAAATAGAGGACAAAGAAAAATAATTATTACATTAACATAGATCTTATTATGTATCTTTGGTCACTGTAATTTTTTTTAGATATGAAAGTTGATTCAAAACTCTCTATTTCTATGTATACACTTTTCTTATTCCTTCTATATTCTCAAACAAATTATCAAAATGTCAAAAATGTTACATACAACATGCTGAGCCTTTTAAGTTTAAATGGTTATCCATTTTAAAAAAAATTATGGGTTTCTGATTTAAACCCGGGTTTCCATGCATGATACACAAAATCTGTGCTGCTGGCCTTATGATCCTCAAACTTTCTTAAAGGTTTACTAAGTTGTTAAAAAGTCTTTTATTTCTGTAGTCACCTAGGGCAACTTGGCCAATAAGTAAGCCAGGACCGCCACAGGTGCCCGTTCAAAAACTGGTGAGTTTTTGAACCATGCATAAATACTGCATTGTTCTCTAAACAGTCACCCAAAACCTGAAAGCTAATTACATCAAATGTGCATCCTATGTGATTGCTTGTTGTTTGTGCTCTAGTTAAGCAGAATTATTTTAGTTTATTCCTGGCAGCAATCGGCTGCAGCAGGAAACAGCAGCTGCCTTTGATTGGTGCTGATTGCTGTCTGTGAAAGGTGTGTGTGTTTGTGTGTGTAGCTGTATGTGTGTGTACCGGTGGCACAGGTGGGTCCCTTCCATCCCTGCGTGCACACACAGCTGAATCCTGTAGGGTCTTCAATACACGTTCCACCGTTCACACACGGGGAAGACAGACATGCATGCTCCACTTTCAGAGAACGAGAGGAAGAGGGATTGTTTATTTTAGTCATGAACCTGTAACAGCAGTATTATTAAATATGTGTACTTCACATAACAAAATACATTTTAGTTAATCAACAAGACAAATAAACCAATTTCTAAAATGACACTGGGAACTTTTAAAAGAACTGGGAACTCTTTTAAAAGAAAAGAATGGTCTTTTGAACGTGTTATTTTGTATTAATTATTGACTTTGAGACATCACATTCCTCGTGCAGTCCTAATGTAAATGCATCACTTCTCAAAACCTCATAGGGCCACATTAAAAATCACTTATTAAAACAAACTAAAAATAAGATTACAGATGAGACAAGGATATAATTGGTCAAGCTCAAGCAGGGTGGTGCAGTGAAAAAAATAGGAAACAAATGTGTTAATGACATTATGAGCTTCGCTGTTCCAGAAGTCAGCCATCAGATTTCATATCAGCACACTGCAGTGTTGAAGTCAGGAAGTGAGTTTGACTGTTTGATTGTCTTGGTTTAATTTTATTGCAGCACAACAAACAAACTTAGAATTTTGGTTGTAATACACAGATGCAATTGACTGAATTTATAGATTAGTTTTTTATAGGCTCTGCTCACCGATGTCACAGTTGCGCCCATGGAAACCCTCCTGACACACACACAAGTACTCGTTGGGTTCAGTGTTGGTACAAGTACCACCGTTCTTACAGGGTTGATGATTACCACAATAATTCAGATCTGTACATGAGTGAGAGAGAGAGAGAGAGAGAGAGAGAGAACAACGTAAGGGGGATTGATTTTGTAATTTAAAAAACACACATTTTGCATTTATTTATTCAATCTCTCGCATAGAAGCATATAGTACATTCTGAGCATTTAATCAGTGTGTGACTATATGGAAGCTCTAAGAAACAAAATTTCCATTTAACAAGACGAACTTTTGTTGTTTGTAGGATCACTTTTATTTATAAACAATCATTTTAAGCTTAAACTGATGAGGTTACACAAAACATCAGTTTGATTTACGCACAAATTGAGTTTGACATCCCGGAGATGGTTTAAATCTAGTTTGTTTCATAAATCATACAGAATCCAACCAAAAGTTTAAACTAGGTCACGCCTGGGAGGCTGAGTTAAACTAAACTGGATTGTTTGCTGAAGATTTACCCGCAACACACAAGCATGCATAAGTGGAAGAATTGAAAACACAACATACAAACAGACAGACCAAAATTAACAACAGTGCTGTGATTGAACTGACTCCTGAGATTTAAGTTTAGTGTGTGTCTGTGTGTGTGTGTGTGTGTGTGAGAGAGAGAGAGAGAGAGAGAGAGAGGGAGAGAGGGAGAGGAATAAAGATCAAGCTAGCATCTAGGGTTCTGTGCTCTCTATTCATCTGTGTGTATATGTGTATCTTTTGTGTGTGTGTGTTTGTGTGAGGGTGTGACACTGTTGCTCACATAACTATTGAATGGCAGAAGTCTGTTTTAGCCTCCACCTCCAAAGAACCGACGAGCTCACGTTCTGTTTACCCAAGACTATCAGCTTACACCTGTACAAAGCTCTGCTGAAACCCCACGCGTGGGTCCATATCAGCTAAACTTTACACAAATGTTGCCTATGGACTGTGCAGTGATAGACACAAAGCCTTTTGTGGTGTTGTGTTACGGTTTTGCTGAAAGCAGATCCTTATACAAGAACTATCAAAAACGCTTATACTTTATCAAAAAATGTGTTAACACAATGTGTTTAACAACTTCAACACATTACTCGAAATAACATTGACAAATTTGTCAAAAAACTACAACTGCTACATTTTGCTAACATGCAACATGCTTTCTCTTAAAAACCAAGCCCTTTAAAGACAAGTCAGCAAACCTTATATCTGCAAGCCCATTAGCGCAAAATGATTGCCGGGCAAAGAGTGTTTCCGATGAAAAAACATGAAACTCTCCCCTGACTCTTATTTGCTGTTTACAGAGCTGCTAGAGAGCCGTGATTTCTCAGGACGGCTGTCTCACTGATGTTTCCCGGGCTGTAGGGATATTTTATACATAGCATTTAACAACCTAACAAATGACATGGAGAAAATACACAAATAACAAGATGTTTTAACAGGCAACTGCATTTGACCTGAACAAAATATTTAATATGACATTTTTTTAACGTAATGACCATGACACACAGAGGCCCTTCAGGGGTCATCTCTGTTTTATAGTCTTCAAAGTACCAACATTTCTTATTTGCAACAATAAAAAACACTCACAGTTACACCGCCTAGACATTTTAATTAAATTATTTTTAAACATATTCATCATAGAAAACCCACATGATTTATCATAGTTAACCACAAATAAATTATGAGAATGTGATTATGCCTTCCTGTAGCTCAACTGGTAGAGCATTGCATTAGCAGTGCAAAGGTTGTGGGTTCAATCCCAGGGAATGCAAGAAAAAAAATGTATACATTGAATTCACTGTAAGTTGCTTTGGATAAAAGCGTTTGCCAAATTAATAAAATGAATAAAAATGTAATGATTAAATAGTGTTATCAATTGACATTAGGGTTAGGGTAAGTAATAATAATAATGAGGGTCTATATGTAACACTGGTATTTTTGCATGCATACTCATACACTAGCTGCAGGTGTCATCTGACCTTTGTCACAGAGCAGGCCGCCCCAGTTTGTGTCACACACACATTTCCAGGGTTCAGTACAAGTGCCATGATCACACCCAGGAAACGTCTCACACTCATCACATAGTTCACCCTTCCAGCCATAATGACATCTACAGAGAGAGAGAAAGAGAGAGAGAGAGAGAGAGAGAGAGAGAGAAAGACAGAGGTTATGACACAGGAAATGAGAAAGGTCACTAACAAAAGTGAACAGCTATTTAATATGGTATGCATCAGCGCTCTGTGTAATATTTCTGAAATTTCATGTCTTTGTGTCTAAAAACGTCTTCTTTGAACTCACTTGCACTCTCCGGGCAGATCGCAGGAGCCGTGGTCCAGGTGACATCCCTGCTTGCATACAGCTACAAGAAAATCATATATTAATCATATAGAAAACATATACTGGGATTCAAAATTCTCTATACTCTATTTTGGTAAAAAGAAATTAATTCAAGATATACTCTATAAAACCTTTTCATACTTTCATAGACTTACTACTATTAAATGCAATAGAAAAAAATAATTAAGACAATAATGTTTTTGTAGTGTTGACTGTCAGATCTTGGTCCAATAAATATGCTTGTCTACAAGGAACTTCAAGATGAAGTGCTTGAAGACCACATGCTCTGAAGACGATGTGCTAGATGTTTTCACCCTGTCTGCACTCTGATCCAGTCCAGCCGTCTTTACACACTTTACTACCAGAAGGATCACAGTCGAAGTGGCCGAAGAAGTCATCGCGTGCACGGCAGAGCTTGTTGCAGAGTGGCCCGTAGTAATTGGAATCACAGCGGAACCGCAGGCGGTACACCAGAGTGAACGTTCGGCCATGATGTCGGAAAGACTGCCACTGTTCACCTGAGTTCAGCATGGAGGACAGCAACACTCGCTCTATTAATTCCTCCCGACCTGAAGGGGGCGACAGAAAGAGAGAATTATATAATTATATATGTATGTATTAAATGTCTCCTTGTAAGTATTCCTTACTGGTAGAGTATGGCATTTAAAACAGGTAAAACAAGTTTCCCAAACACTATACAGTATTTAACACCCAATGATAACACTGAGGGGAGAGAGACTTCTAGTTATATTTAGTGTGAGATAGCAGGATAATACTAAAGCTCCCAGACAAGACATTGGCTTCATTCTTTCCTTTGTCTCCCGGTTTATTCCCTTGTGTGTTGTACTGGACAGATCTATAGATCAGCTAAGACAGAAAAGAGTTTTCCCAGAGAGGCTGTCTGTCTTGTCTTGAATCTGGTCACACAACGCATTGTCTCTCACAAAGCACTCTGAACGTGAGAAAGAAAAGAAAGAAAACTTTGTCTAAATGATAGGATCATTTGGGCTTGGAAACAAAAGAATAAAAACAGAAGGTGTTCAAACACCGATATGTTATCCTCGCAACAACACACTCAATAAAATTGAATTTGCTACTACTAACATAACGTTATATACACTGTAATTTTAATAGCATATAACTATCAGACTGCACACATTTTTTGTGGCTCATGAATAGTTTTTGTTTGTGACTCCCAAACTTTATTCTGTGTGAAACAAAAATCACTGCTACAAATCGCTACACAAAAACACACATATATAAATAGACACAGTCGTTCTACAACAAATTTACAGTCAGCGATTAGAACTGTGGTCAATGTTTAAAATCAGTTTACTAGAGTCTGATGCTAATGACAACAGTAGAGCTGTACTCACTAACACACAATCACCAATGTGAATTTAATTCTCGGTCCAATATTCTGTTCTTTTATTTTGGAAGAGGGTAGATTATGGTACGGGAGGTTGAGACAGTTTTTGGAAGCATAATAAAATCTAATGCTCATCCAGTATTGTTTGTTTACATCAATGATATATGTGGAAATGTTTGTTCCACAGAGCTGAGGAAAGGTGATTGGCCAGAAAAATTAGCTCAATAAAACTCAGATGAGCTGTTTATATGAATTTAGGGTGAGAGTCAAGCTTGC
Source organism: Ambastaia sidthimunki (assembly GCA_036877625.1). NCBI lineage: Eukaryota > Metazoa > Chordata > Actinopteri > Cypriniformes > Botiidae > Ambastaia > Ambastaia sidthimunki. The sequence continues at coordinate 13,889 of JAZGTK010005381.1, forward strand.
ACATGAGCGCACACACACACACACACACACACACACACGCACACACACACATGAAATAAAAGAGGCTGAAATGAAAAACTGAACAACATTGTGTCCTTGATGCTTTCTCTCTTTCTCTCTCTCCTGCAAACTCTTTATCAAGGACAAAATGGGTCAGGACAGACACTGTTAAAGACTGTTAAAGCTGTATAGCACTCAGTAAACATGGCTTGTTATAATCCAAAGCTGGCAGGAAAAATGGCTCTATAATTCTAAACTCATGTCATTTAGACTTACAACTCAGCCCACCTAAGCCTTACCTCACCGCAGACAGGCTATAAATCCAACCAATGAGAGAAGGCATGGATAAAGTAAATTAAAAGGAATGACATGAGCTGGAGGGCAGAGAGATTGAAAGATTAAGGGTAAAAGAAACCGAGAGGATGAGAAAAGAAACAAGGAGAAAAAAATTGGAATTCCTGGTGAAATGCAAGTTAGGAAACAGAAAAGGAAGGAAAAAAAATAAACCAAGATAAAATAAGTAAGAGTGGAATGAAACAGAAAGTGTGTTTTAAAATGAAAAACTGAATATGGAGGTCTGGATCTTGAGACCTCCATATTCATAAAGAGACATAAAAACAGCCTTAGCCTGGACCTAGGTCTCAAAACTTAAAGGGACAGTTCACCCTAAAATAAAAACCCTTTTCAGAACTGTACTGTTGTTTCCCACGGAACACAACAGGCAAATTTTGTCACCTCAGGCTAAGTTTGACATCTCTTATGCAAAACACCACTGGATAGTAACTATGTTGTACTTCATCCCCAGGTCAAAGCACACAGAGAGAGGGAGAGAGAGAAAGAGTGAGAGAGGCCAGTACATGTGAAACGGAAGATATTTTTGAGAACATTTGGCATTTTTTAAAAGTGTAAAAGAAACGGGAAGGGTTTTGGTGAATCAGACAAAGACCTCTAGACAGAACTCGGGTCACCACCAGCGAGAGCACTACATGTCACAACACAGGCCACAAGGCCACGTCTACATGGGTTGGATCTTTTTAAATTTAAAATGGCAGTGTCCAAATGATTAAAATGTATCTCATCGTTCCTGAAGCACGCATGCATGTGTAATTTATGCATTTATTCATTAAAGGGTCTACCAATAACTGTGTGAGAACATATTTGTGTGTGTGTGTGTGTGTGTTTGTGATTAAAACGCAATAACATATTTTCAGTCGTGGAGCTTTCCTTCAATTATAAGAAAAAACAAGCAGAAAGCAACACAGGAAATGAAAGTCATAGCCAGTGACCTCATGCTTTACCAGTTCACTTGTAATCCCCTGAGGAAAGCATGAGGGGTAAATAAGGATTGTCTCTGGTGTTTGAAAAATGTGTTTTCTCTCCTTTTCTGTACTGTTATAGTTCTACAAATCGCTTGTGTGAGGAAGCATATGATCCATGGATTTTTGCTGTTACACACGCGTATCGTCATACCTGTCTCTGATGTTTCATTGTCATGGTCCAGTGCCTCAATCACAAGAGAAAACGATTTCTGGATAAAAGAAGACAAAGAAATGAATGTTAGTTAAATCAAATGTTTTATATATTGTCACATGTAACCAACACATTGTGATGTTCGTATGATATTTCTGTATGTATTTTGAATGTATTTTGCTTGTATAATAATTCATACAAGTTTTACATATCTGAGGGTCACAATTTAAAAAAAACGATAGATAGCATAGTATAAAAAACTATAGCATAGTATATAAAACTATGTTTAGGATAGTATAACAAACTATAGCATAGTATATAAAGCTATGTATAGCATAGTATAACACTCACACAAATGTTGCCTAGCATATAATCACTTTCATTCCATGAAAATGAAAGTGATTTATGCATTCAATTAAAACCAATGCTATTAGGTCAGTAGGTCAAATCTTAACACTATTAACATCTACATTGCATCTCCTAAAGTGATGAAAATTGTAATTTTTGTGTTAAGTATTCCTTTAAATATGATATAGTATAGTAAATATATATAGTAAATATTTAAATATATATAGTATAGTAGATGCTTGCCTTAACATTAACCACTAATAAAAGACAGATGTGGAAAAAGTCCAGCAGCGCTGTGTGTGATGTGCTCTTCATGTCTATTAAGTGGTTTGAGCTCTTATGGAGATGCATATCTCTAAACTTCAGTGGGGGACAGATTGCGACATGCTAACAACAACAAATGGCAGGAAAACAGAAAAAAATGGCGGTATCGATGGGCAGAACCACAGAGACCACTTCTGTCTGCAGTCACTTAATACACCATCATCACTAGACACCAGCCAGCCATGAAAACAAATAGAGCACTTAAAACACTGCACTATTGAGCTGGGGCCCACAACATTAGAAACTTGATTTAAAGGGGCAGCTGACAAAATCTTGAGGGCACAGAACGAGCAGAAATAGATAGTGATGGAGTGAATAAGCAAGAGAGAAAGGGACAATTTTCTTCTTCCTCTTCGCTAAATGAATAATTCAAAGCCACGCTCTCGATCTCCAGCGAGAGAGGTCCAAACCCTGCCACACAAATCACACAGCTGCAGAATTCTGGGTAACAAAATTCTAAAAGGCAGAGTGGATGGGCAGTCACGCCTGTCTCATAAGTGCCCACCGCAGAGGACAAGAGTGGTGTATCTGAGTGAGGTACGAGGAGGGGATAACGCATGGGGGGCATGACTGAGGCAGGAATGAAGGAACATGATAAAAGTGCAGTTGAGGGTAAAGGGAAAGTGATTCAGTGATTGAATGACTGACTGGAAAATGGACGTGAGATTGAGAAGAATAGTTTCATGGGACTGAAGAGGCTCATGGGTATTTTACACTAAAACACACAAACACAGAATAAATCTGGAACCGCTGTTGAAAATTGCTGGTGCTCAATTTTACGATAACAATAAAAGAATAGTTCACCCAGAAATTAAAATTCACCCCCATGTCATTCCAAATCCATTTTTTTTAGCTGAAAATTTTAAACCTATCTATCATAGACCTATGAATATCTATGTCAGTAGGTATAAATAGTTGTCTGAGGAAACAGCATTACGACAAAACCACATATATCGAGATATTCTATAAATTTACTCACTCTCCACACTCAACAGCTCACTCAAAATTAACAACCAGAGTTAAATACTAATTTTTTTTCCTCTTTACACACACGCACACACACACACACACACACACACACACACACACAGCATGCCCTCAGCGCCCTAACAAGCTTGAAGCATTCACAGCGCCCACACCCTTAAATAAACAGCCAGAACAAAGGCAAATTTTTCAGACACACAAACAGAAACGTCCACCTACAGCGATCCTCTCTCAGACCCTGGAGCTCCTTCTCAACCCCCTGCAAAGAGAGATAACCCAAACCACTTGTTCAGTGTTTGACCCTCACACATACACACAAACCCAAATTCAGCATTCCCACCCGCACAGTCCAGATGATCTATTTCTATTGGAACTCTATTTAAAATCATAAAGCAAAAAAAGGGAAATTATAAGAAAAATATGTCTGGTCCTGTATGCTGTTTGGACAATATTACATTTTAACTAATTATGTAAATTTCTGTTCCTTGTTTCCAAATAAAATAAATAAATAAACCTAAGCCTAAACCAAAAACAAACTATTTCCCAATGGGGAAGAAAATAAATGTAATTCAAGATATATTCTCTGAAAAGTTTATCTTATACACTTTCGCCTGTCAAGTAAATTTATCTTCTTTTAAGAATATTCAGATAGTTGATCTAGATTGTAAATGGAAAACATGAGAAAAATACTGATTAAGAAACTCGTTTTTTTGCAACGTTACCATGACTATCACAATATAATTAGAACATCATACATGGTGAAAAAACATCACAGTGACTTATTTTAGCTCTTATCTTTGAAGCATGTATTTGCTATAAAGAAACCAACATCCATATCTGGGTTCTGATTCAAACAGTATTTAGCCAGTTTCAAACATGGTTAATTTAAAAACATTGTTTTAAACAACTGTCAGATGTGCCCGGCACACCTGATGGGAAAATGTTATTTGAATAAGGAGCAGTCAGACCTAATAAATATTTACTTGAAGGAAGCTGATTCTTGTTAAGCCCATAATGCCGTGTGTATGTGAGTGCGTCTGATCTGAGGTGTGTAATGTCTGTTGTGTGTGTGGGTGGGTGGCTTTAGAAGGCTGCTGATATTCTCAGTTCAGAGAGTCTGTGTTTTGGCTCTGTGACTTCCCGGCGGAAGAGATGAGGCATAAGAACAGAGAGGTTAGGAAGCCAAGACCACACGAACACACACCCATTACATCAGAGCTGGACAGTGTCCAGACCGTTATCTCCCATTTCTTCTTTCCTCTGCTCGCTCTCTCGCTCTCCCAGGATACCCTGTAGGCCAACAGACCAGACCTGTGCCAAGGTCAGAACCAGGCGTTCGCACAAACACACAGGTAAGCGAGACGCACACACACATTCAGGAAGGGTGTATAAGTGTCTGGTTCAGAAATCTGTTACATCACTTCTTCTCTGGTCTACCACACCTTCGGCTTATGATAAACTACTGTCAGTTCCATTCTAGCGAATGTGCCCGTGATGTTAGTTTTACGCCCCCGTGTTTTGATGAATGAGTCATGAATCATCAAACAGGCGTGAGGTGTTTTGACAAGAATTAAATGTTATCTCCCTGAATGATAATTATCATATTCGTGTACAATGGTGTTTACATAGTAATCCAAGGAACTATGGTACTTTTTAGTACTAGTGTAGACCTAACAAAATATGTATTTTATTTTAAATCTTTCTTTTAATATGTATTTACATTTCGCAACTACTTGTCTATAGAAAGGTAAGTTCATTTAAATGGATTATATTTACATTTTAGTGACGTTTTCATTCATTTCATTCATTTACTTTAAATCCAAATTGTTTAGCAAGATTTAGTGGTGAAATAATGTATTTAACTAGCTGAATACATTCTAAACCTTTAATATACAGTGTATGCTTATGTACACTATGGCCTACATATACAGTAATGTGAGTAAAGCCACATTTAATGCACTAATGGCGCCTTATGCAAAAGTATGTCAGACTGTTATAATTATCTCTTTGTGTTGATACAGTATTCTTGAGACCTGTGGGAACAGTCTACTGTAAACCAAAAACTGTCCCATTACATCACACAAATACATCACGTCCTGTTTATCATTTCTGTGCTTCTGTTTCTCATCCAATCACGCATAATCACACACACCCAAAATACATGAACCTCCAAATTAACAAAAGGGAAAAGACGCACGGATGCTGGAAGATTGAACAGTAAACAGCATCAACACAGATAAGATAAGAGCTCAAAGACAAAACCATGATGTTTTTTCACTGTTTTACACACAAGAGTGCCTTAAAATGCAGTGGCTTAAAATAAATGAAAATGACAGTTGTGTGACTTTTGGTACATGCATTGTAGCTTTAAAGCCACATAACCTAGCGTGCTTCCAAACTAAATTTACAAATTACTTACAAAGTAACCTTTGACAGATACAAGCTTTTACATTTTTTTAAATATACACTTTTTATAAAGCAAAATAATGATGACTCATGTTGCACTAAACTGATTTTTGTCCAATCAAATAAGAGCATCTCTCTTCCCAATACCACCTGTTAGCAATGTGTACCAAAATGATTTTAAGGGCTCTTTAATAACTCTCAGAGGAGATGTGTGTGTGCATATGTGTGTATCTGTGCACAGGTGATCATCAGATGTTTCATTTCCCATTGGATCTTCGGTGACATTTAAAAGCATTGTGTCACAGGTCATTTCCTGCAGTAGATGTGCTTTACAGAGGGCCCCACTGCTTGTGTATCAAAAACCATGAGCTCCAGCCAAACCATTTCACTGGTAAACAGCAAAACAATCATTATAAACAATCAGTGACAATGATATTAACAAGCTGCCAATCAACAGACAAATATTCTGAGAGTGGGGCCTTAATATTCATAGTTCCCTTTTTTTCCCCCGACACAAGATGATCAGTATATGCATATGCTTTAATTTCATGCCTAAATTAGGTGTTTTTATATCCGAAGGCCTTTTGCAAGGGATATTTTTGACAGTTTAATATGCTTGAATGCCTGTGTATGAAAGAGCTCTATTCAAACTTAAGGGAGAAAGAGGCGAAGTTGAGCCGCACTGAATTTATAATGAGGGCTTGCATTAAAGTTCACTGCATCAGGCTTCTCAGAATAGCAACACTTCATGCCTGTTAAAGGGGATCTCAGACTTGCTGGACTTTTGTATCTTTGCAACAGGCTCTCATAACCATCACAGATAATAGATTTCGATCCTCACGCTCATATATTTGTGCCACATCTGCGGTCCATCATCCATGCACTAGCATTTAATTAAGAGGTTCAGCTGAAATGACGGTCAGTGTGTGGTGGGGGGCCATCACAAGTAGTGGTGGCAGTACTTGCACTCTAGCACAGCGCTAGGGTGTTGCTATGTAGTTGCTAAGGGGCTTGCTTCCTGCGTCCAGGGGGCGCTAAGGTACACCAAGAAGTTGCTGGCTGATTGCTAGTCAAACAGACAGACTTGGTTTGTTTACATTCTTAAAGTTAAATATGAGCACTTACACAATATTTGTTACAAATAAATGTCTAGTCCAATAATCCTAACAGACTGAACAGTGCACTGTGTTTATTATAAAGAAGACTGTGGGAATGTGTCCCCTACCCTCTACTATGAGAAAATGCTTCTTGTTTTCTGGAAAAACACCTTCAGGCTGTCAACAAGACTCTCCCCCATCACTCGATTTGAGCAAGAAGACCCAAGTACCACCAATTTCACATATTCTACTACAAAATAATGTGGAATGCTGCATAAATACCCAGAAAAATAGGAAAATGAGAGACGTCATATGCACAATATGTTCTCAGTTAAAGGTTTAAATAAAAATTTTTTTTATAAATGCATTATAAATTGTTTTTTTACATTCATTCAAGGATTATATTAACATATTAGGACATCTGTGAAACAACAAATATTTTCATTTCACATTTTATTTCCAGCTAACCCCTGGTGACAGCTCTTGCTAAAGGGGCCGTCTTTCTTTGTTCTCCCTCTCCCCTCTAAATATCTGTCCATCCACCCATAAACATCTATGTACCAACTTCAATTCAATCTTTTGTCCATTGCTGTTTCACCCTCACTCATGTCACAGCGTGTCTTTCTCGCTCTCGCTTTTTTCCCTCAGTCACTCATGACTGTTGAATGACTGTCAAAATGCAATAGCTTATGTAGCACTTAACTTTTGTTATGAAATACAAACAGACAATATAAAGGGTAAATATGTGTAAAATCAGTAGAAGTTATGAAAGGAGAAGCACTAATGATTTTATAACTCAAATCATCTCTCAGGGTTATAGGAGGACATCCCGCATGAGAGGCCTGTACAAACACAGCTCATTGTAACAGGAAAAACTCCCAGCCCTCTGAGAGGAATGACACACTCTCTCATTCTATCACTAACATTTCTTACACGCTCTGTTTTGAACAAACCCTCCATCAGGCATTTTTTTCTCTCACTCTTTCGTCCTCAATAAAAACATTGTTATGTTGGCTGGACAAAGTTATTATGCAAACTTTTTAAAATCCCTAAGCCTGTGTTTTAGACTAACTCCTCACAGATCTGTTTATCTGTCCCTCTCTTTTTTTTCCTGTCTGTCTGGAAACTGCATAACAACCAGCCAAAACACCCTAGCAACCTCTCAGCCACTTCAGCTTCCATCACAGCAGGTCAACATCCCTTTAAACTTGGAAGATTTAAAAAAAACTCAGGCATGGCTTATAAAAAATAGAATATTCCATGCCTGCCCCTCCCACTGTCCTATCTACAAAAACATGGCACATCTTTGCTTTAATAAGGACAAATTTGGTGTCTACACATCGACCAATGCAGAAAAACATCAATACAGTAATTATGCACATTCACACACAGGGACACACATTTACCCAACCCCATAATAATTACACTTATCTATTCCCCCTCTCTTCCACACACATACTGACAGAGCAGGTGTTGCCATGGAAGCCATAGCCATCTAATTCTAATAGCGGCACAAGGTGATACCAGCACAGTAACAAGGTATGAAGTGTGGTAGAGGGTTTAAAGAGAGGAAGAGACAAAATTAGAACAGGTATAATAATTATCTCCTCACTTTTCCCCAGTGCCCTCAGAAATGGGATGGGGAGTCTGAAGGGGTCCGCTCTGTTGTTTGGGTGGGTTAGAAACTCCACATAGTCTCCTGTAGACACTAAATTCTATCTACAAAAACATGGCTGCACATCTCCAAATTAAGCGCAAACCACTGGTTAACGTGTAACATTTCTGAGCTGTTTACTCATTTTTTGAAAACTATTTAACATTCTCTGCTGTCCTCCATCTCCTTCCTCTTTCTGTCCTGCTGTTTTTTATCTTCAAGAAGGATGTATGGTTTCTGAGAGGCCTTTAGGCGATTTAGGGTTTGGCCGCAGTGAGGCCCACAGGCATTTACTTGAATATTCAAACACATAAACACATAAAACCACAGTCACATACACACGGTTGTGGACACATAACATGAACACCAACTTTTTCTTTCAATGTCAAGAATTTTTTGTTAAAAT
>JAZGTK010005382.1:0-22572 GCA_036877625.1 Ambastaia sidthimunki
CCCATCCTAAAGGAGCCACGCAACCCCCTTTATGAGAAATTACGACCACTGCTGTGTTTTAATCAGCTGGCTAGATCTCAATATTCACCTCCCTTTGCTGCTAACATCTACTCCGCAGTTAATTGGTAACTCCATCCGCCCACATGACTTGGACTGTCGCCCCCGACGACCGTGCCATTATTTGTGCTTATTTAAATAACACCATATTGCTAATTGATTTCATGCCGGTGCATTAGCAGGCTGTCGTGCAGGCCCTGGCTGATCTTTGACGCCGGTTAATATTTCACGTCCGTGCTTCGCTTTTAATTTTAGCACCCTCGCCTTCATTCACTCATGGCTTGTTTTGTTTTTGTGCATCGGCTTGGTGAAACATTTTATACGAGGTAGGCGATTAGGTAGCCATTAGCACACCCTTTTAAAACTAGGGGAACATCTGATTGCTGTTTCATGTGTATTGGTGCAGTGTAATGATATCTGAAGGGTCTTTCTGTTCTCATGTCACCTTTATGAAGGAATGAATTAGTCAGCAGGCTAGTCAAGCAGTTAGCGTCCTGGCAGGTGATGCCCTCTGACATTTATACAGGTGGAAACTAAAGATGGCTTTCCCACATAACCACCAGCCCTTTATTGGGGCCTCTCTCTTGCTCTCTCTCTTTCACTCTTTAACTCTCTCTCTCTCTTTTTCTCTGTCTGAGAGGGGAGACCTCAGACCCTGATACCTGGTTTCAGATGGTTGATCAGTGATTTTTCCCAGCTGGGTCAGGCTGGCTTGTTTTGAACTTAACATGTTCAGAGCTCTTTAAATGGACATACCAAAAGGTTCTGCACTAAAACCTAAAATTGCTTTGGATAAAGACACTAAATGAACTAAACAATTGTTGTCACAGAGTTTTAATTAAAATAAAATATTGATAGTCAATAATTTGCAGTGGAGAGAAATACTTGAATTAAGATTAAGAAAATTAAAATTTAATTAAAATGAAGAAATACTTAATTTGAAAGGTTTTTGATTGCAGACTGGAATCTTGATAAATCTGAGCATGTTGTTAAAAACGGCCTGTAGATTTCTCATCAGTCTTACTGCTGATATTTTAGCCTACAGTTCTGTGTGGACATGTACTTTATTGCTTTCCTGTTTTTCATCTTAATAGAATGGTTGCTTGGCAGCGATGAATGGATTGACAGCAGCTTGTCTTTTTCTATAGGCCCTTGTGGTACGTTGGTTGTCACAGGGTTTATTTGCACAGGTATGATTAGACACAAGCACACAGGAACTGTAGGGAGAAAAGTAATTAAAAGACCAGTGGAAGATTAATGTCTTTCTACCCCACAATGCATCTGACACGCCTGTTAGGTTTCAGAATGACTCTAGAATTGCTTGTGTGTGTGTTGTGTGCATATGTGTGTGTGTATTTGTTGTGCGTCTTATTAAAAATTAAAATTAATGTGTTTTTGTGGTTTCTTGTAAAAACCTTCCTTTTCCCACCTGGCAAAGCTTATAGATTATCTGGAATGCTTATTTATGGGAGAGCACAGATCCTAAGCCAACATATTGCCTTGCTTTGTTAAACAATCAATAAAAATATCAACTAACTATGATGTGCCATCATTAGAAAATGCCAAGAAAGCTTCATATTTGGTTATAAAGATAATTTGTGATAATTATGAATATTGCACAAATATTGCACAAATATATAAATATTGCACAGGTATGATTAGACACAAGTGATAATTATTAATATGTTCTGTAAACATTCACATGCATTCAAGTTAATTCAAGTAATAGTGAAATACTGTTTTTACTTGGTTGAACTTGTCCAACACGATCAGAGTGTTTTTATCCTCTCAGTTAGACGTCTCTTCTTAAAGTCCCACTGCATGAGAACAAACAGGTTGTGTGCAGTGGGTGTACAGTACTGGCCTCATAACGGCAAGGATCATTTCAGGTGAGTGGAACCCGATCAGTGATCCAGTACCGATTACAGTGCGTCATTCTCCTCAGTCACGTAAACTATACGGCCACTGGTATCTTAAGAACATTAGGACTGGCCAAACTGCCACTCTACAGCTGTCACTGCCGAAATACTGCGGTAACTTACTGTAAACTCAGCTACCATATGGCTAAAAGACCTCACAAGTGTAGACCTGAAATAACCTGATCAGACTGAAAAATATAAGGATGTAAACTCTCAAATTTAAGTATTTCTCTAGCGGATTCAAGAATACCATGCGCACGTTTGCAGTACAAAAGGTTGCTGACATATTTTATATATGCCAAAAAGGCAAAATAATTATTAGCTCTATTATTATGGGTTTCTCCACTATTCTGTGTTTGGTATGAATTTGGCAGCCTTGCTCAGAAGGGAAATTTAATGCACATGTAAAACTAATATTTGAATCAGATATAAATGTTGCTTTTGTAATCTACAATGGATTTGAATTAATTGTGATTGACGCAAATGTGTGCGTGTAAACATACCTAACCTGGGAATAATCAGCATGTTCATTAATGCTTGAAAGATGCTTTCTTGAGTGACGTAGGTAACTAAGGAAATGCGTAGATATGATCTTAATGTGTTCTGTGGGCATGCTGGCATAATTAAATGAGTGTTTTCCTAGAAGACAGGATGCTGATCTATCTATAGATCTCAGATGCAAGTAACTAAAGTGAAATGCTTTGTTTTAACCATCATATACCTTCATATGAACAAAATCTTTTCACTGAATTCAGCTTTAAATGAGTGAACCAGAACAGATTCTCTGAACAGAAATCTGTAGGAGAATATAAAGCGTGTTAAAATCTTTGTAGTGTTGTTGTTTGTTATATATTAAAAATGAACTACAATTGCAAAGTACTAAGCACATGACTCCCTCCCTGTTTGTCTTGGCAACAACGAAATGTCAAAAAAAAAAATGAAAATCATTATGTATATACTTCAACATGTTTTGTCCGTTCTGTAGAAAACCAGATTTTTTTCTTTTCACCTTGTTTCCATCTTCCTTTCTTGCTTCCATCTTCCTCCTGCTCTGTTTGCAGAGAGACTCTGTATGTTTGCATTGTGGGCTGCTATAATTGGCCTCTTTAAAAGTCAGATCTCCTTTGCTGCATTTCAATTGGGAAGCTTCAAAGCAAAAACTGTGTGTTTGAACAGGTCATCAAACGGTGTGTGTGTGTATTTCCGAGCCCCTGACTCATAGGAGGGGCCCTTCACACCTGAGACCCTTCAACATATGTGGGGCTCTTGATATAACAAGATTCAACCTTGAGTTTACATCTTGGAGCCATCAATGCCTGGTAAACGGTATTGAGCAGTCACAGGAACAGTCTTCCTGTGGCTCAGTTAGTAGAGCATGGTGCTTGCAACGCAAGATTATGGGTTCGACTCCCAGACAAAACACAAGCTGAAAAAAATGTTTACGATGCTTGGACTTCAAAAAATTATCTTGTTGGTGTACATGTTGGTGTAGATATGGAAGCTAAAGTAGGTCCAGTTTTTTTTATCACGATGCACTCAGGACCCACATGATTTTTTCCATATTTTGTATGTTTATAAGTAGAGAAGTCATATATAACTATAACTGAAGAGAATTATTATTTAATTTGAGGTCATCGCAGTGTGTTGAGTAATGTTAAGGCTAAAATGGGTTTGAAATGCTTAAAATCAATCAGACCCTAATCTAGACTCCAAGTTTGATTGTCTTTAAAGAAAGAACCCACATTCAAGACATCACTGTTTCTATATTCTGTCTCAGATGGTGGTATTGATGGATCCCATGGAAGATCCAGACGATATTCTCCGCGCTCATCGATCCAGAGAGAAGACTTACATGTTCGACGTGGCCTTCGATTATTCAGCCACGCAGGCAAGCCCATTCTGTGTTTGTGGGGGTTAGAGGCTTTAACAAAGTGTACATGTTATGCTATGTGTTAATAAAAAGTGTATGTCTATGTGTTTGTGCATTTTCATGTGTCACATGTTTGTGTTACCTGTTTAAATGCAACAGGTGAAACTTCCATGATATACGCATACAAAGTTAAACGTGTTTAATATGTTTCTATAGGATGAGGTGTACCGATCCACTACTAAAGGCTTGATTGAAGGTCTCATATCAGGGTACAATGCCACTGTTTTTGCCTACGGACCCACAGGTGAGTAGAGTACAACATTATCAACAAATATTTTCGTTCTGTAAAGTGTGTTTACACATTCAGTTATGGAAAACCACAGCTTGGAAATAGCAACCATATGGCCTGAGTAGTAAAAATCAGACAGTCGGGCAAGACTTGGATGCCTGGATAAGCCTTATCAACTCCCTGATCTTCTTTTCTTCTCACTAGGATGATAAAAGTACAGTATTTGTTGTCTTTGATTTACACAGATTTAAATTAAACGCTTAACTTACTTAACACTTACTTAAAGTTACTTCTGTAACTTTTACTGCATAGCCTTAATTATGCATTATACATTATACATTTTTTAAAAGCAATCAGACAAGCCCTTGGTACATGTACCGATGTCTGTAGTCATGACTAATGGCCGTTGTTAGGTACGATATGCAGCAGAGCGTATGATAAGCGTTCACAATACTGCACAACCAATTGTACACTAGTAGTTTTCAGGCTGACTTGAGCTGAATACAGGCTAATACCTGGAAAGCATGTCTCCATGTTGTCGTGAGTTCTAATCTGCCCTCAACTCTTCTTGACTCTTCCTGTCTGTGACTCTGGCTATATTAAGCTTAGAGGGCACGAAGTCTCGGCTCAGCCTGACAGGGATAGAAGCCACCTGTAAACAGAGATAAAAACACTTTACTCACTGTGACTCATCTGACATCTGTGCTCATCTTTATGTCATTCTGACAAATATATGCTAATTAGCTGACTGTTTTTATTTTTACGCACTAACAAGAGTAGTTCGTATAATTTATTTTTTATTAAAAATTTTGTGGAGAATCTTTATTTTATTATCTTACTATGTTTTGTCTTATGAATATCTCTTGTGTTTTGTAAGGAAATTGGATAAATTGTGGGTTTGATTCCCAGGGAACACAAAACTGATAAAAAACTGTATAACTATAATGCATTGTATGTGTATGCTAATAGTGTCCACCAAATGCATCATGTAAATGTAATGGAAATTGTGTGTGTGTAGGTTGTGGGAAGACTTACACCATGCTGGGAACTGACAGAGAACCCGGTATCTACGTTCGCACATTAAACGACCTCTTTAAGGCTATCGAAGAAACCAGCGATGACATGCAGTACAGCGTTTCAATGTCCTACTTGGAGGTGAGACTTTCACTGGGATGGTAAATAGGATTTTAGTGGTCATGGTGTTTTGCCTGAAGGTTTGGTACATGCCCATGTCATAAAATGCCTTCATTCAGTTTTAAACACCTTTAAAAGGGTGTTGGCTTGAGTGTAATGTGATAAGATAATCAAAACACCCGTGAGGGGCATCTGATATCGCTTCTGGTTATCAGCTTGTTGTCCTCAGGAAGAAGTAATCCTGTTAGCTTAGTGACAATATTAGTGTCTTTGATAAGATGATGTTTTATCAATATGAGAAAGATCTTTGATCATGGTTACTGTAAACGTACCTACATGCCTTCTGCTCTGGACTGAAACCAAATGATTGTGCAGAAATGTCCAAACAATAAGTGGAACAGGATATTATGTTCATCGTTTTGTTCTCAGGCAAGCACTGTCTGTTTGCCCACCAACAGAGGATAATAGGAATGTTCGGAAATCCTATTTGAAAGCAATAACTGTTTCAAATTCGTACTTTTTGTAATTCAATTTGACCATATTAGCAGCTCAGAAATGACATGTGTTGCTTTGCTGTGCCTGTCATGTTTCACGTTCAAATTGCTTGACGCAGAAACGTGGTTAGGACACGTGCAAGGTCAAAATACATTGAAAACGGAAAGAACAGTGGCTGGATTTCTATAAAAGACCGGAATAGATGTTTAAACACAGTGTTCTCTGATATCGCTGCAATTTCCCTCTGCTCTCTGTGGGAACAGACACTATTGTAATGGTGAAATAACATGCTGTCAAGCCACAGTGCCAGACACTTAAGAAAAGCTGCTGGACAGACTTTGATTGACAGCTTGACCAAACGACTGCAGAAAAGAAAATAGCCATTTTCTCACACACATAAACACAACTCTTTTCAACATATTGATAGACTTTTGTGTATCAAAACTAAAATGAATTAATGCAACAAGATAATGCACAACACACAATACAAGTATTATAGAGTAAACAAGTACATTAGTCCAAATATGCAATTCTAAATAAATAGGTTTATAATAATTATCTAAATAAATGTATACATACACTCCATCACAAACAGAAACACAGAGTGCTTGTTTGACTTGTTTATGTTGAAGGGCTATTTGAGATGCTATGAGTTAGTCACTTTTTCGACTCAAGGAAAGATCAACGTTCAATATATAGCACAATGGTTCTCAGTCCTGTGCTTGTCTTACACCTTCAAATTAAAAAATATGTGTTTACATTGGGCAGTCTGAACACATGAGGGAGAGAAAGCCTTTTTCTTCTCAGCCTCTGTGGCTGAAGTCCAGACCTCCCAGTTCATCCTGTTTTGTTTTTCTCTTTCCGTCATCTGTATCTGTAGCAGGTCTTCTTACCATGCTCTGTCAATGGCTTCCATTCATGTAGTCAGCATCACCCTAAAATTATCACATGCTTACGGTACATCACAGTGACCTCACTGACAGTGATGAAATGTTATGTTTGGAATTACTTCAAATTGAGAGCTTTCGAGGTGACCACAGATGGCGTTCAGGATGTGGCCTTGTTCTAAACAGGGCTGAATGAAGTGTATTGAAGAACTGAAATGCTGAATCTTTAAGGCACCCGGTTCACCTTCAGCTATATACTCACGTTAAAAAAATCTAGGAAATACATTTAATGTCAATGCATTAATGTCATAACAATTAATGTCATGTTGAGTTCTTCATTCTGATTGGTTGATTCATGTCCCAAATAAATTTGTTAATTAATGTAATTTATAAAGTTGCTTATTAATTTATACTATTAAGCAGACTTGACCTAATAACAGTTTTTCTCATTCAATATCTTGTTTTGCGTATGTAAAATATTTGACTTATTTGAAATGTTACATGGGTTGTGAACAACAATTTAGCATGGATACAGTTCAGAATATATCCAGCATGGTACTCCAGGAATCTTTGATCTATTTTACTCATAGATTCTGTTATACTCTACAGATCTACAATGAAATGATAAGAGACTTACTGAATCCATCTTCTGGATTTCTGGACCTGAGAGAGGATTCAAAGGGAGAGATTCAGGTCGCTGGGATCACGGAGGTCTCCACTATTAATGCACGGGAGGTTAGTTACAATACTAAGACCCCTTTAAAGCACCTGGTGTAATGGTACTTTAAGTAAGCAAGTTAGATCACCCTGACCAGGCCAACTAATGCTGTAAGTTAAGGGAGGGGCTATTTATTCTGCTGACCAATAGAAGACGGGGGAAGAGTGCACAGAAATGAATGTAAATCTGTAAAGCTGCATAGTGAGTTTTTCTTCTGTTTTCTCTCACTCAGATAATGGAGTTATTAATGAAGGGAAACAAGCAGAGAACTCAAGAGCCAACCGCGGCCAATCAGACGTCTTCTCGCTCGCACGCCGTGCTGCAGGTGGCCGTGCGGCAACAAAGCCGTTGTCGAGACATCCTACAGGAAGTGCGATTTGCACGGCTCTTCATGATCGACCTGGCAGGGTCTGAGCGTGCGTCACAGGTACGCTGTGTATGTGTGTGTGTGTGTATGTGTGTGTGTGTGTGCTAGGGTTGCAGGATTTCCAGGAATTTAACTGGAACTAAATTGAACAGGAATTTACAGGAATATGTAGGAATTGTGGCGCATAGATTAAGACAAATCATATATGAGGAAGCGAATATGTTTATGCTCATGTTTGGAAATGATACAGTTTGTTAAATTACCCCAAAATTACAAATAATTTTTTGTAAATTCCCATAATTTTCTGTGATACTCCAACTTAGAGTATTTCTAGTTGGAAATAATTTTTCAGCTTTGCAAACCGCGTGTCTGTGCACAAGTGTGGTTAAAGATGAGATATTCATACATGTGAGACACAAAGTCATCAATGTGAGGTGTATTTATCTTTTGGAAAGTTACATAAAATCGTAGTCACTTGCTTTCAGCAAGCACCGTGGGCAAGCAGAGATCTATGTCCATACGTTTGACAAACATTAATATTAAAGCTATAAATCTTTCTTAAATAAAAGCTGGCACAGTCAGCGCCAAATATATTCAAATCATATATCAGCTAGTGAGTAGGGAACAATTCAGGAGTAATTTAACTGTAGGTCATAAACAAGGGGGAAAATGACAGCTTTTTAATTTGGAAAAAAAAACATTGTTGGCAAAAAACATCTAGACCGTTACTAAGTAGGTTGTAATATGCAAAACATCTTCGAATTCAAGTCAAATGAGGTTTTTGTGAGCAAAGTGAATCATGCTTCATATTAAAGTGTCATTTCCCATCACAGCATGAGACAGGAAGATATTTCACAAGAGAATATGTTGAAGTGAGAGCCACGTATTTACCATGGAAACTATTAAAAATGTTAAACACTCAGGCACCCTGTGGGTTTAAACGTGTGTGACAGCAGCAAAAGCGTATCCTGTTGTTTTGGGTTATGGCTTATTGTTGCTCAGGAACAAGAGTGGTTAATTGTTCTCTATTGATAAGACAGACAAGCCTGTTGCACAACTATGGCAATAGCGCCCCCTGCTGCAAGTGCAAAGCACGACTGTGAAGGATAGATCATTTGAAAACAAAATCTTTTCACAATTTACTTAAACTCATATTTTTCAAACCTCAATGGCTCTTTTACACTAAGATATTTTGAACAAAAACTATAATATTTACCATAAATTAAAATAACTATACATCATGATAGCTCTCTTTACAGTTTAAAATTTAGACAGTTTAACTTCTTTGAATTGCATTGATAAAAATCTCAAGTCATGTTATTATAAGAGAAAACATTGCTATAATACTCTATAATGTCTCTTTTAGACACAGAACAGAGGTCAGAGGCTAAAAGAGGGCGCCCACATCAACCGATCTCTGCTCGCACTGGGGAACTGCATTAATGCCTTGAGTGAAAAAAATGTCAACAAATACGTCAATTACAGAGACAGCAAACTCACACGCTTGCTTAAGGTACAGCTCAGCACGTTATATTTTTGCTTAACGTGAATGCAGTTGTCTTACGGGTAATGCGGTTCCTTTAGGATTCTCTGGGAGGAAACAGTCGGACGGTGATGATTGCTCACATAAGCCCCGCCTCTCTGGCCTTTGAGGATTCACGGAACACTCTGACTTATGCTGACCGTGCCAAAAGCATCCGTACAAGGGTTAGTTCAGTGCACACCTATATTCTGTATGTTTGAATAACTTACCTACTCTATGTGTAATACAGTACACACACATAATACATTTATATTGTTATACATATACATTATACAATTTATCTTAATTTCATAAATCACTTACACAAGGATTAACTTTATAGCAAAAACAAAAACCGTTAAGGTGGTCTCCCTAAGATTGCATTCTTTTGTATTTTACTGTTTAAACCCTTTGGTCTTAAGACACCTGTTCTGTTTTAACTCACTGTTCTGTGCATTGTGATCTGGCAACTCTGTCTCTCTCTGTCCAGGTGAAAAGAAATCTGCTGAATGTGTCCTATCACATCGCCCAGTACACCAGCATTATCTCTGACCTCCGCAGTGAGATTCAGCGACTGAAGAAGAAGATTGCAGATCAGGCCAGCAGACAGCCCAACCCTGACAGAGCAGACATCCGCCATGTCCAAGGTAACATCCTGCCTTCACAATGCTTTTCAATGCTCTGCTCTATAATCTATTTTATTAAGAATGCTGAGAGAAAACATGTACATCCACTCTCATTAAATATTGTTGTGTGGATACAATTTGAATTGAATAATTTGAATGATATTTAGAGCATCTGTTTCGCAAAATCTCCTCGTTCTGAGAAGATGAGTAAATCAGACAGATTAATAGAAAGATAATGTGTGGCGTTTTCTTCAGCTGAGGTGCAGGCACATTCCTCTCAGAAGAGTCGAGCTGAGATGGACCAACTGCGAGAGCAGCTGATCGATGCCTTCAGACAGCAGATGGACATCAGAAAGCATATCATGGAGCTGGACAACAGCAACATGGAGATCCAAATAGACACATCCAAACACCTGCTGACGATCGCAGAGTGAGTCTTCATCCTGCACACACTCACAAACATCAGCCAACAAAATGAGTTCTGTTCCTCCCAAAAGTACACATGCACAGACAGATGTTTTCTGTCTCTATCTAGCTGGGAGCAGGAACGGTTTAGGAGAAGACGGAAGTGGCAGGGGGAGAGGAGGAAGGAGAGTTTTAATAAAGATGAAAGCGAGAAAGACTCAGACTCGCCTGAATCTCTACCAGACAGCTCGGAGACACCAGAGGTGGCCATTGCTAGAGAGAACCTGGTTACTCTCATGGCTGAGCAGAAGAAAATACAAAAACAGAAGGTAATGACTGTTAGTAACCACCTGAGGGAGTAGCAACACTCCAAAAACTCCCATAACAATATAACACTAACTAGAACAATAATGTGGGCATGACCAGTTCATTTTCAGCAAACTTGTTAGCTTAAGCAGTTTATTTTAGTGAATGTTAATTTAGAAATTAAAGTTTCTGTTACGTTTCAATGTTGTAGTAAATACGTGGTTTGATATGTTAACAAATCAGACTTTACAACAGTGAAGATAAATCAACAACAAAATACTAATTGTTGAAAAATTTTAAATAATACACGCAGGTACAAGGTACAAACTGCTTAATTTACCTTCAACCCTTTCACTGCTTCTGAATTAAGACTTGATGTAGATTTCTGCCATACCAACTCACTTAAAGTGGTTGCCAGGGTGTTGCTATGCAGCTACTACATGGTTGCTTACTGGGCCAAGTCAAAACTCACACTTAAATAAAGTTGAAATTCTTCTTTCTAGTTATTACTCGAGTGACTATTTCGATATTAAACTATGGCACAAACCTCTGAGCGATAATAGTAAAGGCTCTGATCGCATGAGATGTTTTGACCATGGACCTGTTCTTCTCAGGCTGGGCTTGAGCAGCGTTTGGTGGAGCTAAGACAGAAAGCTCGGCATCTGGAGGAGCTTCTCCCACGTCGGGTGAGCTCAGAGGAGCAGAGGGAGGTTCTCTGCCTCCTCTGTAAGGTCCATGAGCTGGAGATTGAGAACGCTGAGATGCAGTCCAGCGCTCTGCTGAAGGACAACGTGATCAGGCAGAAGAACGTAGTGGTGCAAAGGTTCGAGCAGCACAGAAACCTCTGTCATGAGATCATCCAACAGCAGCGGCAGTTCATTGACGGTGAGTCATTCGCAGGAATCGGAAATGATGTATGAATCTCATCCAGAGATGAATCAGACCCAACTGTTGTTTTTACATTGACCACTTGTCTTTCTAATTCTGCAACAGATGCATCATAAGCATTCAAGCAGAAACAAAAACAGAGTCGACATGTGTTTGTAATGCAATAGAATACATACACCTCCAGTCAAAAGTTGTATACACTCAAAACTAAATTTACATTATTATGATCTTAAAAGTCTTTTGTTCGCAAGGCGCAGTTTACACAAAATAGTTTTTGTATATTAAATGACTGTTATTATTTATTTACCCTCATGTTGTTCAAAGCTTTATAAGACTCTTCCCCTGTGGAACACAAAAGAAGATATTTTCAGAAATGTCCATACAGTGGTTTTATGTCCATGAAAGTTAATGGGTGCCATTGTTGTTTGGTTACCAACATTCTTTGAAATACCTTCTTTTGTGTTCTGCGGAAAAAAGTCATAAAGGCTTGAAATGACTTGAGGGTGAGTAAATGATGGAAGAACAGAGTTACATTACACAGAGTTATTTTTAATGAATGCAATGAACCAGACAGTAAAGAAAATACACGGGAACTCCTTCTGTACTGCATATAAAATGCATCTAATCAAGTTTAATGTAAGAGACTTTGTGTAAAGCTGTAATCTAGGCTACTAAGAGTTTCTTTAAAAGACATATTCATTTTCTTTACCATTTTCTGTCACTACAGTATTCACATAACTTTTACAACATCATTTTGTCTTACAGTTTTTATGAGATTTGTCTTTGATTAAGAGTTCTGTTCACGTGATACACCGTGTTGCTCTTGCAGATCACAGTCTGCTGGTCCCTCCACATCTTCAAGAGCTCTATGAGATGTATATGAAAGAAATGGATGAGAAGAACTTGGACAGAGTCGTGGCCTTAGATAAATTCACCATTCGCACTCTAAAGGTAATAATTTAATAATCTTGATAAAGTTGTTACTTGTTAAAATCCACATAAAATATAATTCGACCCTATTTACTTTCTAAACACACACTACTGGTGCTATTTTGTGGGCTTATGTATAGTTTTAACAAACTTGCATCCAGGTTGGGCTGTGGTAAGCCCATGTTTCACTATCCAATCAGCTTCAAGTCCTGTGCACTTTGTGTTTCATTAAATATCCATTCTCACTCTGTTACATTACTGAGGTAAAATGGCCTGTGAATATGCTATTTTTTGTTGACCTTAACTGCTTTTCAAGAGATCCTTAATCCTTTTTAAGGATTAAGAGTGTATTAGTCACCTGTGGTCATGAACATGTGCTCATATTATCTGACATATGTCTCTGTAGGAGCGTTCCCTGCCCAAGATCACCCTCCCCAGCAGAGGTCGTGACCCGCTGCAGGAGATGGATTCAGATCAAGAGAGCATTCGCACACTGGGCTCAGACAACAGACAAGGTCGGACTAAAGTGAGGAGACACACGCTGCCTCCAATCCTCCCAGAGCCTGATGGGTAAGAATTGTGCTTTCTGGAGTAATAATTTAATCTTTTCTTATTTGATGTTCCAACATATTCATTGTTGCCTATCATCTTGTTCTGAATACAGATTTACAGTGGAGTGTTCTAAAAGCCTTTAAAAATACCTTTTAAGATAATGTAGTTTTTTAACAATGTTTACATGAAAAGGCTTCGTTCTGGAATTCCTGAAACATGTTGGGTTTCTTTATCCTGTTGAACAGTGAGAGTAATCGAGTATTTAAGAGCAGTCACAAACAGATGAAGACCTCTGAGGTTATGACTCCACCCCCCATTCACATCAATGGCTTGGGCAACAGAGAGGTGAGATTCTGGTTTATTCATTTTTTTCTTTATTAAATGTAACTTTTGGCCTGTGCTAAAACAAAAACCCTTTACCATGCAGATATAATGTTAAGGCACTGTTTATATGTTCACATCATTGAGAAGAAAACATATTCCACTTTGTTGTTTTTTTGGTGTTGTCTAAACTATAATTGCATTGTCAATAAAATCATGTGTCTAAGTGTCTAAGTACATCTGTTTCTGACGCCTGGCTGACTGTATCCTTGCAGCTGTTGCCATCTGTCCTGGATGATGCTCTGAGATACAGTCATCTCAGTCACAGTATGAGCAGTCACCTGGATTCCTCACCTGAGAGCAGTGAGAATGGCACAGATGCCCCGCTGACACCTAAAGGTGAGTTTCTTTGTTCTTGCATCTGTGTTATGAGCCCCTGACCTGATGGCACATTTAAACTTATGTATATTTATTTGTACTCCTCTTTGAAATACTTGATTCTGATTGCATTTGTTTATATGAAATCCATTTTGAAATCTCATAAATCCCACCAGAGAGACAGCAAATTCTAAGGGGTGTGCACAGCATCGCAGTGAAGGCCGCCAGACGTCAATCCAAGGTCCTAGAACTAGATGCCCTCCGATTACCCCCACCACCCTCTCCCCTAGACCCCAAGAAGCACAAGAGTAATCTCTCTCTGAGCGACGCACCCCCCAAAGGCCCACTGCTGCGCCGTGGGAGACAGCCCAGCCCAGAACTACGGCACGCCACCTCAGACGACAACCTGTCTAGCAGCACAGGCGATGGCCCCGCCCCAAGCAGCACATGGACACGCCCACGGAACCGTCAGGCTGTCAAGAACGCTGCCCCAAGGGAGCAGGACTTTGAGGGTCGTAGGCGCAAAAGGAGATCTCGATCATTTGAGGTCACAGGACAGGCAGTACGTTTTCAGATAAGAAAAGTTTTTACATTAACATTTAGGCATTTACAGACATTGTTATACAATCATTTTATTAGTACAGTAACCTTAAATGAAAGGCATCATTTTTGACATTATAGTAATGAGAATGAGAGGAGGACGAAGTGTTTAATTGTCATAAAATAATGCAAGAATAAGATAAGAAAGATAAACTTTGGTTTTTAAAAGAGACTTCATTTTCTTTTTGGTGGGGTAAACTCCAAACACATTTTAATTCGAATTACTAAACTACTATAATACTAAAATTCTACAAATGTCACTAAAGTATTTGAAACAAACTGTGAATTTTCCCCAACCTCCAGTTGTCTCAGGCTAAGAACACCAGTCAGCGATTTCGGCCCCTGGACAGCACTTCTGATCCTCACCTACACATTAACGGCCACCCCCCTGCCCCCCTTCTGCGTCCCCAACACAGAGCTCAACCTCAGCTTACAAAAGCTCGAACCTCCAACATTCACCAAACAGGTCAGAATTTAACTGTAAAAGATTAAATGTTCTTACCTGAGGTCTGTGAATCTTTTTTCCATGTGTCCTTGACCTTTGTCCTGCTTTCATTCAAACTCCACAGGATCAACAGCAGATGTCACTTCCCCCAATCTGCCCTCCCACCTCATTAAGCGTGGCCCACAAACCAGGCAACTTCAGCCTCTCCTGTATGTCACCACTACTGGGATGGGGGCCCAGCGCACCCGCAAGCACTGAGGGCAATCAGGACATTTCTGCACAGATTGTACCACACCAGCACGATGGATCCCCTCCGAAAATAACATTAAGACCAAGTGGAAGGTTTCTTTCATATACTTAACTGGAGGAACTGTACCATGCGATTAAACTTTTTATGTGGAAGAAATCAGCAGTTTGTGCTGATCCCCAAAAAACTAAGCTTCACAAGGGAAGACCATGTCCCTTGTAACATGACCTGGGTCATTTCTTTTTGCGGTTTGCTTAAACGCTTGTAGCTTTTTTCTTATCAGGTGTATAAGAAATGTCTGCAATGTCTGCTTAATCTTTTCAATTCATTGGCTTCTGCAAATGGCAAAGATTAAATGCCATGAATTTAGCAGCCTTCAATTCAACTGTATTCCAACAATGGCACACAGAAATTTTACTGAGCTTATTTGACAGGGAATTAAAAAATCCTGCCTCGATTGCCTTTTGGTTGAATATTTAAATCTGGCCTTATAGTGGCAAAAATGATTAAAAAAATTCTGAAAGGTTACTTCTACTGAAAGGTCTACTGGAGTAAAAAGGAGGTGCTTATTTGTGTGAGTGGAGCATCTGATATACCCCTCACATTCCCCAGGGATCAATATATATTTCACAGCTGCTGTGGCTGTGAATGTATTGCTCCCTCAGGCCTTGCACCAATGAATGCACTGTCACATTACTTATGAATCATATGTCTGGCTTCTGTGAATTTGTTTCTAATGCTGCAAACTTCCCCATAACTGATGTCATTTTGTGTTTACTGTTAATAATCAATGGTATTTTGCCTTCACTGTCATTCAGGTTTCAACGTAGTGGTTTTCTTCAAAATCCTTATGGGTTTGTGTTAGCTCTTAGTACCAGACGAGGTGGCATATTTAATGTAGTCCAGAGCCTCAATGGATTGTTTTTAATCACAAAAGAAAAAAAAATACTGCTGCCTTTTCTTTGAAAAGTTCTCAAAGTTTGTGTATTTTTTTCATAATTATACATGCATAGACACTTTTTCTATTCTTAATTTTATACCTTTTTTTGTAACCAAAATAAATTTGATTGAGAAAGTGATCACCCATTAGTACGTATTGTGTCCTGATCATTATATTAACCTTGTGACTGGTCATGTTTTATCATTGTCATATTTTTAGAACAGTGTGTGCACTGTGCACAGTGTGTGTACAAGTTGTAGTGAAAGAAATTGGTGCTCTATACACATAAAGAGCAAAACCAACATGTTTCAAAACAAATGTTTCCATTTCAGAAACATAGTAATTCAGAACCATGCAATAACTCAGATGTGCTGCTCAAAGCACTGGATCCATTACACTTTAAAAACATTCTTGACAACATTCCTGTTTTGTCAGCGCTCTGCAATGTGTGCTATCATATTTTCCCATTTTTGCCATCTACTCAGTGGATATCAGGATTACATGTCAATATTTTAGTTTAAACAGATTTTTCATGTTTCCTTTGACATGCAAAACAACACACACATAATATCTGGCAGGTGGGCATTGCATCATCAAATGCTTGAGCTCTTGAGAAATTGCCAGACATTTTTGTGTAACGACTGTATAATTACTCAGGCAACATATTTTTCACATGCTGGTTTCTTAACAAGTACATAAAATAATGAATTAAACAATATTTAAAATAAACCAATTAAATAATAATAAATGATTATTTACGTCTTTAATTGCAAACCTTAATCAGTATTTACACAATAGGGATAACAGGGATAATAAAATGAGTTATATCTATATCAGCGCCATCCTGCAAGTTTCCGAGGCTTGTGGTTGGTTGGCATGACGATGACCATCCGTGAGTCTCGGAACTTGTAGGACGGAGCTGATTGGTTGGCTGACGGGTCGGTCCAGCTGATGGCAGGGACGCAAGTAGTGTTGATAACGCCGCACTGGATTCTTCATTCTTATTTATTTATTTATTAAGGATATTTATTGGAAAAGACAAAGCTCATTTGAAAGAGATGTATGACATGCCTTAATGTATTTCATACGTAAGTACATTTCCTTTTCTCGCTTTAGGGGCAACTGTTAGCCAGTTAGCGTTAGCCGTTAGTGTTTACCAATCGCCAGCAAAGAATAAACCGCATAATTTCAGCGACACATTGTATATTTGACGGTAATGCTTTATGCATAATCGTAATAATATTTAAATAATATATATCAGTAAATAGGAAAAGGGCAAAAGTGAAAAACTGCTGTTATTAACCTGCACCGCGCCAACGCGCGCAACCTGTCAGGTGCGCGCGACCTTATGCACGCGCAATAACATTTTAGGGCTTACAATGATTAATTCTGGAAACTAATTATGGAAACCGAAACTGTATAAACCAATTAATTGTGCATTTATATCCGCACTTACATTTGCACCCCCTTTACTCTTAGTTCTGCTGTACGCTTGTCGATCACGTTTTAAATGTGTTTTGTAGCTGTGTCCGATCCATGTGGTAGTCAGCTGAAGCATGCTGGAAGAATGCAGCCAATAATTAGAAGAGATGCCGGAGTTTGGCATCAGACGAGAAGCCTGCTCTACAAAAACCTGCTTATCAAATGGAGGACGAAGCAACAGAGTCTTCAGGTGCTTTTTGATTTGTCACTCCTTTCTGCTTCCTGTTGCACTACAAAAGCTTTTTTATGTCTCTGATTTTGCACTGGAAACGTTGATAAAGTCCCTCTGGAGTTTATGAATGCCTCTGAATATGTTGTTGTATATTTTTGTAAAGTGTTCATTTTAATCAGTTAGGTGGTGTTGGGGATGTTGTGATTAACTGGAAGGTTGTTGTTTGGACACGAGGATGTCCAAATAGACATCTCTAGATGCTTCGACTTTTATTATGGTACAGAGTGGTAAAGACAATGTAATTATTTTGATGTTAAAGTAGGACTGCTTTCTCCCATATAATATCCAAACTGTCACACATTATCCAATATGTGTTCCTGCAGCGCAACTAGTAAAACATTGTGTTAGCCACCACAAAAGGTTGCGGGTTCGATTTCCAGGGAACACACATACTGAACAAATGTATGGCTTGAATGCACTATAAGTTGCTTTGGATAAAAGCATCTGCCAAATGCACAAATTTAAATGTATTTCAGAGACAAGGCATTGCGCTGAAAAGTGTAAAGTCTGTTAATCTGTGGTGCTACCAAAACATTGCTCTGTTTGGGCATCTTGACCAGCTTGATGTTCTCACAACTAATGTTTGTGTGAATTTGGATGGGCTGATCCATTTGGCTGACCAGTGGAATGTGTGTGAAAGCATCATAGTGACCCTTTGAGTCTAGTTTGAGACGCTTAGAGGCCATCTGAGTTCTGTGTTAATCTGTGGAGTGTTGCATAAAGTCTGCAAATGAAAGCATTATCTAAATGACTACTGTTTCATAGGCTTAATGCACAAGCATGCATAACAATGCATTGCAATTATTCAGCTATATAAAAATAGTAGATTTAGCTATACCATTATTATGTAGAAGTTTTGCTTGCTTCATTACCTAATGAAATTATATTACATTGTCTTCAGTAACACTTATGGCTCAGCAATTTATCTAGTCCCTGCTGAATCTTCCGCATCCTTTAAGCATTCTCCCTTTTTTGTTTATGTGTTCATGTATTTTTTATTTAGGGTAACTTTCTCTAATGTATATTTAATGGTTTTCCACCTTACGCTTGTTTTGTGAAGGGCCGCACAAGAGTCTTTTAGAATTAAAAGGCTGTTAATGGATGAGGTTTTCACAATTGTTAATGTCTGCACCTCATATCAATAAACTGGTACTTTTAAACGGACATCATAAAAGGAAGCTAGTCGTGATCCATCATGGAAAGCTGTCTGAGTGGAACAAAATAAATTATGCACTAGTCATGGTCGGGCTTTCTGCCAACAAGTGACATCACAACTGTATTGATTTTTCTGTAGGTGGAAATGCAGAAGCATTGAGTTGTTGGGTAAAGTGTTCATCCTCGTTGGTCAGGCTTAATTTAGTCTGTGTAGGTGTTGGAGGTTTACCAGCAAAAACAGATTGTGTTAGTTTTAATAGCCATATCCGTCGTTTGGTTTTTAGGGGTACAATAGCCATGTTAGTAAACAACATAAACCATATATTTAACATCTTCATCTAAATTAGTTGTTATTTGTGAAATGTCTTCAGCTTAAAACTAAGAACTGTCCTAAAGAGTGGCTTAAATTCAGATACTCACTTTTTTTGCCTAGAATTGCTTGGCAGTAGTGAAAAGTTCTGTTCTATTATTGGGTCTTTCCAGAACCTTTGCTTGCTCTTGGGGACTTTGTTATCGCTGGGGAACAAACATTGTGGTGAACAACATCCACTAGGCATAATAAAATAATAAACTGAACTCATGTCATGGTCTAGCAAATAAACCCAGAGTGGTGATTGGAAGTTCTCACTAGTGGCCTGTGTTTATGGTCTCCTTAAGGTACTAAATCATGGGAATATGGAAATGTAATGGGAACATGAAAATATGTGTATGTATGTGTGTATGTATAAGTTAAATTTTTTATATTAATATATCAATGTTAATGTTTGTACTACTTTATTGTAAAAAAACTGTAATATACTTTTTCTTGCATTGTTTTGAAAGTTTCATTTGTTCTTTTTGGGTTGCAGGAGCTGATCCTGCCATTGCTCCTGTTGGGTCTCCTCATCCTCATCAGCACCCTCAATCCTCATGTCTCATATGGCAGTATCACTACCAAGGAACTGGAGTATGAACGTGACCTTTCACTCAAAGGTCTTGGTTACACCCCCATCAACAATGTCACCAATCACATTATGGAAGAGGTGGCACGAGAACTGCGTGAGTCAGTTTTTTTCAGTCTTCAGACTTGCTTATGAATTTTAACGTTATATTTTAAATCCTCCCAAAGTGGTGGGAATCTGTTTTAAAAATATAAGACCAAAATGTTTGACAGATCGTAGCTTTCGTGCAGGTTGTACATTCAATGCCTACTTTAAATTTACAAAATTTTGCTTTAAACAAACAGATAGTTTTGCATGGTGCATACTGTATTTGTTCTGATTTATGGTGAGTTAAGTGTAGCATTTCCTGTGCAGTTTTCTCACTAATGGCTAAACAGACAGCAAAGAAGGAATTGTTGGATTGATTGGTGGTCAGATTTTCCAATTTGCCAGAAACTAAAAGAACTGAATGTTTACTGGACAGAACTCCAAAAACCAAAACGGATACATATTTGTTTATTGACATATCATTTACTTGATACTAACAGACTCCAACATATAACAATGTTTGCAAACTCCCAAAATTCTGTTGCAGCAAACTATCTAGATTGGAACTGGAAATTTCAGCCAGCTCTGGCAGTTTTTGTGTACAGTTTGTACTTTACAGTCAGTCCATTGGTGTTACCTGTCCTGTGTTGCCTGTGTTACTATACACATCAAATTGTACTTGCATGTACTTAAACTTATATTGTACTTATATGTACTTGTATTTTTTTTTTATGTCATTGAGTAGTTGTTTGTTTTGATCCTTCAGCCATGAATGACCTTCGGTTGGAGATGTTCTCCACCGAGGAAGATTTGGAGAACGCTAGTCTCTACGAACCTGACGGCTATGTGGGCGTGGTCTTTCTGGACTCCACATCATACTGCCTTCGATTCCCCTACAGCCATCTTCCTCTGCCTAGTGATTTCACAGAGTCCATAAGTAAAAATCTTTCAGCATTATTGTCATAAAACAGCTGCAGCCTGCTCAACGTTTCCTTTGGATAACAGACAACTTTTAATGCATGTGAAATTCAGTTTGAAAGAGTGAAAGTGTCAGTATCACATGTAGAACTGGTTCTTTATCTCTGATCTCCAGCCAGCTGTTACACAAATTATGTAAACTGCCGTGCCGCCAGCTACTGGTACTCTGGGTTCATACGCCTGCAGTCTCTGATTGATGCTGCCATCATACAGGTGACATACATGAATAATTGAGTTGAAGTTAAGCATGTTAATACACATAGTGGATGGATCTGAGGTGTGGGCTGAATGTGTCTTTGACCTTTGTAATCAACACATTTCTGCTTGTGACTTTGACCTTTGTAATCAACACTCTGCTTAAGTGGTGAAAGACAGAAAGTCCAGAGCTTGCAAAACAGTAAATCTTTTACAATAAATCTTAAGCTTTTCTGTATTTTCAAGCACTACCGAGTCCATTTCAAGTGAGCCATTGGCCTATGTAGGCAGTGTTTTAATATATCATAGATGTGCTCTCATTGTAAGGGCTCTTCCTAAAGGTTGCCAGAATGATTATGCTGTGCTTTGAGGTGCCTTTCTTTATTTAAAGATAGAATCTCATGCACCCCTCACTAAGTAGACTTGGTCTAATAAGCTAACTAGGTTTTGGAGCAAAGCCAATGTGTTGGGCAACCCTCCCTCTTTCCTTTGCAGATGCAAACCAAACGTCCAGTGTGGAATGAATTAAAGGTGCGAGCAGTGATGATAGGACATCCGGGTTCTGTGGAAGTCCAGAAGTTCCCTCATGCCCTCA
The DNA here is from genome assembly GCA_036877625.1 of Ambastaia sidthimunki. Lineage (NCBI taxonomy): Eukaryota > Metazoa > Chordata > Actinopteri > Cypriniformes > Botiidae > Ambastaia > Ambastaia sidthimunki. Next base: position 21,502 of record JAZGTK010005382.1, read on the forward strand.
TCTCTATCTACCTGGTGCTGGCGTTCACGCCCTTCGTATCCTTCCTCATCGTCAATGTGACAGCTGAAAAAGAGCAGCGACTTAAAGACACTATGGGCATGATGGGATTGTATGATTCAGCGTTCTGGTAAATGCAGACTTTTTAGTTGAACATGTAGTCTATAGCCAGTGTTTAGGAATATAAATAATGGATAAAGATGGCAAATTTGTAAGTGAAATGAAATATTTAGTGGAATATAGGCTAATGTAGAATGTTTTGATATTGATATAAGATAACATACACGCGTTATGGAATGACACGCGTTAATAAATAATTTATTTAGAAAAATATGTCCAACATGTAAAACGAATGCAACTAAACAAAATTTGGCATGTTTGTTTGTTTGCATTTCTGTTTGTTTTCATCAGGCTTTCATGGGGTCTCCTGTATGCTGCGCTAGTGACCACCATGTCCATCCTCATGGCTGTCATAGCAACCTGCACCCCTCTCTTTTCCAATAGCAACTTCTTTGTCATTTTCCTCCTCATCTTCCTCTACGGAATCTCCTCTGTAAGTTCTAGCAACTAGCTCGTCACTTTCCGAGAGAGACTGAATAAAAGCGTTCGAAAGAATTAGAGAGAAAAGTAATTTAAATGATATTGAATGAGACCTTTGGTTCAGCTTGAAGTCTCTGTTATTTTCTGCTTACTGTGTATATTAGTCATGTGAGTGGCAGGATAATTTGACTTCCTATTGAATCTGTTATTAGTTTTCAGCTTTTCGTTTCCTGTTGGAGGCTTAATTGCATTTGGCTGCATTAGATTTCTGTAGTGTCAGAGAAATGTGACTGTACCAGTAACATGTCTGAAGAAATATAAATTTATGTTGAACATTTTTACGTATGTGCTCTACTTGTATGCCGTTTTAAAGTAACGCAAAGTTGTGTTAGCATCAAAGTCAACAAATGACATTTGCGATCCATTTTAATTGTAATGTGATTTATTTAAAAATGTAGAACAAAACTTGGTTTATTTATCATTAACATATGGATAGTGAAAAGGGGGCTGTCTTAACATGATGTTAAAAAAAAA
>JAZGTK010005383.1:0-22565 GCA_036877625.1 Ambastaia sidthimunki
CTGTTTTACCTGCCAGATGGGGTCCCTCTCCTCAGGGAAAATTTGAAAATATCTCTGTGCCAGCTGCACGGGAGGGAGAGTCTGGAGTTTCAGGTTGGTCCACATCTGCGTGAACTTCACCAGGTTCTTGAAGGTGTACAGGCCAAGACGGTCATTTCCATAGTTGGACAGGTGAGTCATGAAGATGCTGATCTGGTTTGAAATATAAGAAGTCAAGAGAAACCTAGCCTACCAGAACCGTTTCAAAACTACTGCTTATCCGAATCTCAAGAAAAAACTTCTTATAATAAAGACCAAAAAGAATCTTAAACAAGTCAAAACAAAAGAGTTGGTGTGAGGGTTTCATGCCTTGAAAACTATACTGTAGTTTTAACTTGCATATTACAAAATAGATGCTTGCTAAAAGCATGTTACAATTGCCATTACTTATTACTAAATTATAAACTTATTTGCACAGATGGGGCATCAAATGTTGTCTAATGAAATTCAGTTGACTCCTTAAATGTCACCATATAGACTGATCTATTATTAAGACATGAACAGATAAAAAACAGTGTCACTACTCACTGGGTTGAGGAGCACGGTGAGAAAAAGCTCTCCTCCATTGATGAGTTTGTCCAGCTCTTTAGAGCCTCCGGGATATTCATTATAGAAGATAGTGTGAGTAAAGAGACCACACGTCTGTCTGGGTAACACCTGAGGAACAAGACATTTCAGATTCTGTTTCATGAGTGGATGACTGGTCTTACAATGGCACATTTGTCAATTGCTTAAACTATCAAACAAACAAAAAGTTCTGGCTCTAAAAACAGATGGACAAAAAGATTAAAGCTGTTCAAAGCGCAAAAATACACAATCCTATGACTGCACAATAGTTGATTTCTATATTGATATGCCAAGTTGCCTAGCAACTCTAAAAAGCCTCCAGTTACACTAATGAATCATATTGTTTTACAGAAGCCTTGTTAAATGTATTAATTACTCTATTTAACAAAAATGAAAATTACTAATTATGCACAATGTAATACTAATTTTTACCAAATAACGAATAATGACATTTGTCTTTTACCATATCAGTGTTGCCATGTAATAAAGACAATACACCAGTCACAATCATCGGTTACAGAGATTTTACCATAGTTATATAAAGGTTGAACTGCCATAGTTACATAAGAGTTACTTGTGACTAATTATCAAAAAAGGGACAAAGCTACAACCTTTAGTTTTGGTTAAACACAAATTAGTTCCAGTGTTCATAGTTCTACACATGCAAAAATGTCATTAATGCAAATCCAGATAATGTTGTATTCGTTCAGACATGTAATCTCATTTAGGAGTCACATTAGATTCCAGTGGAAACAGTGATTCACTGATGCAGAATAACAGCAGAACGCTTCACCACAGATGACCTTCAATGACCTGATGAACGTTTCTGCTAACAGAACATTAAGGCTAAAGACGTGGCCCACTCATCTGAACACATGATCTGATCTGACAGGCAACAACAGCAGAATGGAGACAATTTATGCTAACTATGCTATAAAGGAGTCTGGATCTGCATGCTTTCGTTTAATTCTTCTGAATTAATATGAAATGATGAATAAAGAACAAAACAGTGTGCCTGTTTTTGTGTCAGTGTTTATCCTTTACAAAATAACCTTTGTAAAAATGTCTGTATGACAGATTGTAAGTATAAGAAAATGGTTGATCTGTGTTTAAGGCCATTTTTTTCTTTTATTTCTCGGATAATATAATATTTTACAATGTGGCCAGTTCAACATTGCTCATACACTCACATGCACACACAAACCGCTCTGTCACGATTCAACGAGCTGTCGTCATATTCTTGTTGTCCCCTGAAGCGATACACAACAGATAAAAAAATAATAAAATTGTACTTTCACAAACAGCTTGCCCTTAACCCCCTGCTGGGATTCAAAGCTCAAACTATAAACAAAATAGCCTGAGGTTTATCTCGCTGATTCCAAGCAGAATAAGATTGCAACGTTCCATCATTTAACCAGCAGAACTGTACAGCCTTGAATCTAAAATATTATATTCATTTTTATCTTTGAAGGATGTTGAAGCTGTGGTGTATGCAGAGATTCAGGTTTGAATCTTGCCGGCAACATTCCACAATTTCTCCTCCATAACATTATATTTACTGGCGTTTTAATAGTATGTTTAGTAAAATCAATCAGTTGCAGACTTTGTTTTCATTTCTTCTTCATGTTCCATGTTCTATATGTGGACTGATGTGTTGGGTCACGAATGAATGTGAAAGTGCAGAGCTCTTACACTGATGCCGCTGTGGACGAAGCCCCTGCGGAAGCGGGCGGGTTTGAGGTGGGGGTACTCTTCTGTACTGGTCACCTTGATGCCCCACACTTTCTTCCAGGCCTCGTACAGCTGCATATGGATGGGATACACTCCAGAGTGATGGGGAGCCACCGCGTAACCCATGTTTGTGGGAATGCCGTGCTCCTGATGGGAAAACCACAAACTACACGTTAGAGAAGTGGACCTCAAACTTCTTGACTTCAAGGGCCACAAAAGGGAGACTGACTAGGAGATATTATTTGACCTACATTGACCACATAAATGACGTCACCTCAGGACTTACCTCCGCAAACTTGCGGTTGAGCAGCATCTGTTCGGCCAGCACTGATTGGTTGTGGAAAAGATGTGGCTGCATGTGACTCCACATGTGGGGGAACCACCAGAACTCTTTACTGTAAGACAGAAGCAGGTCGTCTCCAAGATCCTCCTCATCCGTGCCTGAAACACAATCACACCCATGGTGGACATCTTGAGTCAAAAACCAAGTGAGCCATTTAAATGTCTACGTAGGCAGTATCCTTACAATCATGGAAAGTGTCTCATCTGAAATAATGTGGACATGCTGTCACTGTATGTCAACTGCTTACCAGCATGAAAGAACTTTCCAGAAAATCCCAGGTTGAAGGTAAAATTGGGCACGTTGTTGCGGAGCTCGTTCTGTGTCTCCAGCAGGGCCTTTGCAATAAGCGAGAAGGGGTTTAGCAACTAATAATAAAAGGCTGTTGGAACACACCATGACAGTGAACACATGAAAGACACTCAGTGGACAGACACAAAATACAAAAGACACACACAGGCGCTCACAAAAGCGTTGCGGTAACTCAGCGCCAGAGGGACAGCGCAAGCATGTCTCCTGCCTGCGCTTCATTACCCCTCCCAGACTTAGCTCTGTATCAGCCTCTCGTCTGATTTGTTTACCGCACTTGTTTTTGACTGCCTGTCTCTCCAGTTTGACTCAATCAAAAGACTGATTCATATTTAACTGCTCAGAGGTCCGCAGACAGACACGACGGCTTTGATTATGTTTGCTTTCTATTCCTTCCCTCGTCTGAACATCTGCATTGGGGGCTCAAAGGACGAGAGATTCCCAAGGACGACGCTTTAAAAAAAACATTTGAAATATTCATGCTCGCGGCAAGACTTTGGATGCCCTTTGAACAGTCGTATAAAAATACTTAAAGGAAAACGAAAAGAAGAGAAGGAGAGATTTGGAAAAAATAAAAAAAGCAGAGGTTGGTGTATTGAAAAACGGACAGCTGGAGAAATGGTGATAGGAAAAGTGCCGTCACACCATGAAGAGCCTGGCGAATATGGATCTAACACACCGGTTTCTCTGTGTTCTGCTTCTGAAGCACTTTAGAAGAGGAGAGCCTTATTTATATGCTGCCAATTGACTTCATATCCCTGCCTTTTCCACGGCTCTCTGCTTTTCCTCCATGTATATTTCTCTGTTTTTAAATTCCACGGTTCTTTATTCTCTGTCTTTCTCTCTGCATGAGTCTGGATCATAGGCAGAGCAGACAGGTAGACAAGAAACAAAAGAGAAAGAGATACGGAGCGGGTGAGACAGGCAATGTGAAAGAGATGCTTAGAGCAGAGTTTCAGTTTCAGATGCGTTTATGTATTTTGGTTTCATGGTTTGTAACCCCAGAACACCTTGCATAGCTTAACTGTCGACCTTCTGTCATCACAATCACAACACACAAAAGCAAACATACAGTGACAATACAAAGTATCAGGACATTTAAAAAACAAAAGTCTATACTCAAAAATAAGCCAGCAGAGGTAGGAATGATTGGTGAATAATGATTCCAATTACAATTGGTGGCCAAATGTATATTCCATAACACAACCAGAAATTGTCTAAATACTTGGACTTAAAAGAATAAACAAATTTTTTAAAATGTCAAGCTTTTAAAAAAGCATTATCAATTGCAATTTTATTCATAAATGCAACAATGTATTAAATGCTGCACAACCACATTTTCACATTCATAAATCTGCAGTAGAGCTACAAAGTTTTATGTTGTCTGACTCAAACAGTGCCCACCTTGACGTCAGACACCTTCATGCGTGTGCCTTCTTTCCCAACAAAGATGTCATCGATATCCACCAGTATGTAGCGCTCCAGAGCCAGTGACAGGCGCTTTCCAGTCAGGAAACTCACTGCGTCCACCAACACCAGTTTGTGCAGCCAGAAGTTAAGGTTGTTTCCGAAGAGTACCCGCTGGATGCCATCGTGAAGACCCAAATCCTGGACCACTGCTGAATGAAGGGGTCCAGGGGCTCCACCAACCTCTGCACTCCGTCCATGAGCTAACAACACAGGCTCATAGGTGGTGTGGTTAGACTGGAACACTGTCCAGTCGTCTCCAGGTAAGGGACCGTGTTCCACCTCCCGGGCCTTGGTGATGAGCAACAGTGGAGACTTGGGATTGATGCTACAGTCCCTTAAACCCAGGTTTGAGTGAAGGAATAGTGGAAAGCCCTTCAGCTGGGCACTCTGCAAACTGTTCTCATTAGCCTTTCAGGAAGAAGTGAGAGTAATAAATAAATCAATAAATAAAACTTCACTTGAAAAAGTTTAAATTATTATACAGGTTTTACACATTTTAATTCTTAAAATCCACATATTCGTAAAAAGTTGTAACTTTTACATGACCGTGTTCCTTTACCACTGACCTCCTACAGCAAAATACAGCAAAAACTGTTTTAATTGACGTACACCGCATCTGTTGTGATTGGATATTTTTTGGATAAACTCTGATAAACCTTTTTTTAGGCAGTAATTAAAGTAATTTTAATTTTTTAGGCAGTGTTAAAATGCACATGTTTCTGATATCATGACAATGGAAATTTGACTGAATGACTTATGTCTGAATTTGGATGGAAGCATTAGTTCTAACAAATCATCTTGGTGTACCGGTAAAGGAGATTTTGGGTTGAGTCCTTATAACCTTAGACTACTTATTTCAAAAGAGCAAAGAAAATCCTTTTCCATGATATGTCCCAGTCAATATAAATCAGTAAGTTACTGCTAACTCCTTTAATCTCTTAGCTGAAGTAAAATACTATTCTTCTGAAAGAGACGCCTATGTGTCCCTGAGTTTAAACACCATCTCTACTCATCTGCATGCAGTCCACTGTTCTCTCTGCCCAGCTGACCCTGTGAAGCTGGATCAACTGGTGATAAACTGCACACTGGGTGGAACAAACACAATGAGCCTTACAATTTAGAGAGGCTGCAACCTAGTCAACTCCAAAAACAGTCATTATTCTGCCCCCAGAGGTAGCAACAGAAGACCCTCTGGAGAGATGCATTATGCACAAGAGACATCGGGTGAATCATGCAGATTTTCTGTTCTTTTCTGTGGCAACACACTGAAACAAGCTGAAACGGCAAGCGGGGGTGGTGATGTCACTCAACACTTGGGTGGATAGGAAAATTTCACATTCCAGTGGCCTTAATCAATAACTTCTCCATCCTCTCCCTCCCTCCCTAATCCCATCTTTTTGTAGCTATTGTCCCAGCAGCACTTCCAAATCAAAGACTCCTTTAAAGCTAATCACCATTTAACTTTCTTCGACATGCAACATTCATGAATTGTGTTAAACAATTACTTCAAGCTCAAATAAGGAAAAAGACAATGCTACCTTCTAAGGGCACATCCTAAAAGAAATGAAATCTCACATGTGACTGATTTTGCTACACAGGCAGCAACTTCATGAGAGGCACATGACTGTAATAAATAATATTAGCATAATGTTATTTTAAAATAAGCATAATATTATTAGCATAATATTAGCATATTAGCATGTTATGAAGGGAACCTTTTAAAATAGACCTTTTTACGTACATTTTTATGTATTTTTATAAAAATGTAAATTTATTTAATTGCAAGCTTATAACAATTGCATTAACCACATAAAATACATGACCTTTCAGTTCAAGTTGCTCATCTTCGCTTGCAAAAGCAACAGCCTTTATTATTAGGATCACAGAAATGCCTTAAAATGTTAGGCAGAATTCCTGCTAGAAACAGAGCAATGTGAACGGTTGGTAAACGAAAACTTGAAATAGCCCCTAGAGATTACGCTAACTCAAGTGCTGGCTAGAAAACCAAAAGAGTTCATTCCAATTACTCACTGACTCTACAGATAAGGGATTAGGATAGAAGACTAATAGGAAGGCAAACAAGAGCTTAAACTCTGGGATGTGTCCAAGCGTAACTAAAGGGTGACGCACTAGTGTCCATTGTGATGGTTTGTGTTTGTATGTGTGTGTTCAGGCACACTCCAACTGTTGAGAGATAAATGTTTTCGACTTTGCTTCAGCTTTGAAAGGTGCAAGTCGAGGCTTGGTGTGAAGGTAATTATGCATGCTCTATTACTGGAGTGAACTAGACACAGTTTAGTTTCTCCTTTCAAGGGAAAAGTCTCCGGAACTGTGTCCCTTCAGGGTCTGTTATCAGTCATGCCCAAGGCTCTGAAATCAATTAAAATGTATAACCAAACAAGGCAGGGATGTTAATGATCTGGACAAGAAAAAAATACATTAGAGGCAGAATTGTTCTGGTAAATGTGTAAACAATGGAGCCTGGGGTAAAAACAGGTTTGAGGAGACATGGAGCAGCCTGAGTCAATAAAAATTAATGAGTGCAAATTTCATGCTGTTTCTTTTAAGACGTGTTGATGTCCTCGCCCTTCTGCTGCAGGCGAATGAGTCTCTAACAGTCTCATCAACCGAGTTAACCTCCAGTAACAATTAGTGATGCTGCACTCAAGCTCGTGAGGGTAATAAAAGCAGGCCTGGCAAACAATACATTAGAACAGAGAGGAGGGTTACAAGCTGGGAATGGCAGACAGCAATGAGTAATAGCAAATCAGCATCAAGGGTTGCACTCTACAGATCTCGCTGAGCAGTGTCCTCATAAAACAAGACACAAGACGATTAACATGGACAATCAACAAGGCTATTCACATTCAGCAATGTGCTATTATTGCAATATTTAGCATAATGCCCCAACATTTCTGCTACCTAACTTCGAATCAGACGAATCTGTTTAATGTCAGTCGTGAGAACATTTAGAGTGAAGTGACTGACCCACTGGAACTAAAGTCAAATTAACACCCATTAGTGAGACTATTTGCTATGAAAAGTCTAGCAGTACAAAAGAAAATGGCTCACCTTGAAAAAGCCAATGATGCCAACACCATATTCCACGCAGTACTTATCCAGCAACTCTCTGTTCCAAGCATCTAGGTTCACATACTTCAGGATGTTCTCATAGATGACCAGAGTGAAACGGCCACGGTTCTTGTCTGTAAGTGTGGGCATATCACCCTTACCAGGTGCAATCTCAGTTTGGTAGCGGAATCTTCCCGATTCCAAGATGGCTACAATGTCCTGCCCCAACTGAGAGTACAAGCTCTCCACAAAAACCAGTACCACAGGATCAGTTCGAGACATGTCCGCTGGCTTGGCGGTTCGTGCGGGCAGGACTCTCACTGATGGCGGGGAGGGAGTAGCCCGGGGATCTTCCCAATCTGCAGTACCTTCTTCGGAAACCACCACACCTCCAACTCCTGCTGGTTCAAGCTCCCGTTTGACACCATATAGAAAATAAGCCGAGATGAGGACACTGACCATGCAGAAAAGAAAGAGCAGTAGCAGGCTTGTCTGCAGCGTGAGCTGACGGAAAAGCCGCCTTACGCGCCCACACATCAGCATCATCACCTTGCGACCGCACCAATCAGGATAGACAGTCCTCTATTCACAAGCAAACAGTCAAGTCTATTGTATGCTTTTTACAGTAAGACAGCAAAAAAGATGGGTTAAAATTGGGCTCCTCCGTAATGCCTGCGCTCATGTCACCATTGCAGAGAATGGCAAGAGCAATTTGGGCAGGGGACGGCATCGGTGAGGTGGGCTTCCACTCTCCAGCAAGGGATGTGCACTGCCCCCACATGCACCAGCAGCCCCCTGCCCAACACCTGATGCCACTTCTCTACCCTCTCTGAGTCCTTATTATCTGACCCCGTGTAGAGAAGTTTCTGGTCTTCAAGCTTGTTGAAGTTGGGTTCTTGATGTTTGGTGCTGGATGCTCTGGACAGATCATACCCACAGCATTATAGCCAAAGCCTCCAGTGTACCTAAATGAAAATACAACAAATGTTAATTTAAGAACTCAGATGTAATCAATATAATGTCCTTCACACCACATGAGCTATAAATTCTACTAAAAACAAACTACAATGCAACATTATGCAAAAGCAATGCAATTTGGCTTGGACCACACAGAGTACATCGGTTAACCATGTATCACTGTCTGAAAGTTTGCTGCACAAAGCCAAACCCACAAGATGCCGTGGGAGCACTAGAACCTGGGATTATTTTCACTGAATACCAAGCGTATCTAGAGAGGCATTTACAAAGGCAATGCCAGGATTACAGGATAATGGGGGAGGCTTGTATTGATTAGTGAGGGCTTGAAAAAGTGATCCCCACTATTCTTTATGCACTTCAAAGGGTAAACGTCATTTAATCTTTATCATCTTAAATGGTGTTAGTGTACAGCGTGGCACAGGCAAATGAGTTGAGTAGAATTCAGACTAGCACTGAAAGACCTCTGCAGAATGAGGGTGGATGTGATGACAATTTCTGAAACTACCGAAGGCTAAAGTTGAACTGGTCAGCAAAGGTTGCAAAGATCCCTAAAGAGTTTGTATGCCAAATTGCTAAAAACGGCTCAATACATAAACCTTTGAACATTCCACATTCAATTTGAAAGGACAATTTAAACTACATAAAACTCTGTTTTAGACAAAAGGATGAGAAAAAGTTCAACAAACATTAAAGTCATTTGCTAAAATGCCAACCTTTAAAACTACTCCCATTAAACAAACAATACAGCATTCACTTCTCTGGATAACAACTGCAGTGATTTTTGTTGACTTCCAACAGTATCTTTTCAGGATGTATGGTTTACACATGGCTGTCACTATGGGCAAACATTAACTACAGGGAGGAGCACAGGGCATCTGAGGAAAGACTAAAGCAAAGCGACAAGACCCGGCATGTCTGAGGTACAACAAAGGTCAATTTTCAAAGGCATCAGAGAGCCATGTTCTGTACGGGTTATGTGAAAAGAGAGAGTAGAACAAAGAATCAAAGCCTTGCAGGAGTACAGGGATAAAATTGTGCAAATACCACAAAGAAAGAAGAGGCACAAGAGTATAGTTCTATGAGGATGCTAAAGATGAGGGAAAGAAGCATTAGAAAAAAGCGGTTTTATCACTTCAAAAGGTTGTTGGCAAAAGAACATGTAAAAAATCTGTCACTTTCATAATCTACAGCTTTTGGCTTTCTCGCCAGCTCCTGTGATCGAATATCCCCATCCAGAGTTTTAGAATCCAGTAACGTTTAAGGAAGTGTATGAAGTGAGGTTGGAGGGACAAGAAAAAAAAATAAAATCCAGGCTGTATTCCACAAGGGACACTTAAGAATAACGTTCTTGCCCACACTAGTTCTACAGCCCCTTCCCTTTACCCTGGATTGGGCTCAAAATACAATACCTGTCACTGGGGTCCCATTGTGCCCAGCAGAGGAACATGAACTGCAGTCAGTGTGTCGTCATAGGTCGGATTACAGTCAGACAGCTTTCCTATTCAAGGTCCAGTTCTTTAATATGCAGAAGTCTCAGTTAGAGATGATTGAAGGAACCCATTGTTTTCTGTAGGCTCTCAAATGTGTGACTCAGATGACATGGGTTAAAAGAACCAACACCCAGAAATAATTTTGAGAACACGAAACTGCTTTGTGGTATATAGTATTGTTTCATTTTAGAGAAATGGGAAGCTGCATAAAGACATAAATCATAGCTTTTTAAAAATCAATTTCTTTATAGGGTAATAAATTTGTGAAAGAATTAACTAAACATACTAGATTCCATTAAAATCATGCAGCAAAAATAATGCTAATATAAACACAAAATCCAGAACTCTGAAATCTCGAAAGATTTGGTATTTTAACAAATTAACAAATCTAGTTGCAGACAAGAGAGAAGTCTGTTTACTTTGTAGGGTTACAAAAGATGAACCACAACAGCTAAGATAATGGGTTTATATGAACAAATTGCAACTGCAGGTGATATAACAGACAGACTTGGTGTATAAACAAAATTGTATAACAGAGGGTGTGCAGCCACATGTGTGCATATCAGCTATTTTACAAAAAGGCTTATCCAATCAGATATCAGAAATGAAAATATCAACTAATTAACAATGATATTGCATTTATCATTTTAGTTAAAAATTCTACATTCTAAATTTCTACTTTCTAAATTTCCGTTACTTTTCAGTTTTAAAACAGGTCTAAAACAAACATTTTGAGACTATGGCAAAACAAAAATAAATAAACAAAACGCTCGTTAGTCAGCACAAAAAAAAGTGTCAAAAACAAAAGTGTCAAGACCTGGAAAAATCAGGACCTTGACATTTAGAAACCTGTCACCATCTCACCCACGCCAGCAAGTTTCTTCTGTCCCAGATCTTTCTGTTTTTTTCTTTTTCTCACAGTCTCAGAGACGTGTGAAAAAATGCACCCTGCCTGAAGTCACAAAAGCCATTTTGTGATGGCAGGATCGCTTCCATAACCCTCCCCATCTCAAGGGCACAGCATACCTTCATTCCCAACAGCTCACATTGCTCAGTTTCGACTTCTTCAAATCTTGAGTGAACGGTGAACCCAGACAATACTCAAACAACAGCAAGTCACATTTCCAAACACAGCCACAAAAGGTGGAAGATAACAACAGTTTAGACACATTATTCCACTTGTAATGCTACCGGGCTGGACTGTTAAAATATTTAAGATGCATGTGTTCCCTGTTACGAGTGCAATAAAACAAAGAGACTGGAAAACAAATCAGCGTCTACATCTCCGGAACTGATCAACACCAAATAAAAAAAATTATAGGTCCAGAGTGTAAAAGCATGCTCTGAATATCAGACTATGGAGTGGATCTCGATATTATCTAAGGGCGTTTGAGGGGTCTACTGCATCTCCTTGGGGGTAAAATCTGGATCTGGAGCCATCAAATGTTCACATAAATCTTTCCTCTTTGTGCCTTCTCGATTTCTCCCTTTCCTGTTATATGTCAAAACAAAGTGACGGTACCGATTTGCGGCTGGAAGAATGGGACGATCAAAAGGACAGCACGCTTGAACAGCTCCAAACACCGGGGCTGCATTCACTGCCTCCCAGAGACATAAAACGCTTCCTGGAGCAAGTGCTGTACGGCTGTGTGCCAGGACTGTGGGACAATGGCTGGCCACTCACCCTGGACAGCTCGCCTTGCAGGACTAGTTTCTACAGAGCTTTAACCGCAGACAGACCTAAAGATCAAAAGAAACACACCCAAACCGGTAAAGTGCCATTTAATGCTCACAATGACAGACATTGTTGACAGCACATGATGATGGCTGTGAGGTCCGATTCTGTTCATGACTGGAAGTCTTCAGACTGAAACTAATGCTGGCTCTGACCACCCCTGTTGTGTTACACTCAGCCTCGATGTCCAACAAGAACTGTCCAGTGTCTGACTTTCACCTGTCAGTGAAATATTTGTGCATTTCATAACAAGAATGAATAAAACATGTCATTATGCTCAGCTGGTGCTGAAAAGAAACATGAGCCGTTCATTTATGATGTCTTTATGGAGCCAAATAACAAAACAGAGTAAAAAAATTACCCAAGAGAAAAAAGCTAAATTGCCTAATTTGTAAATGAGACAAATCGCCAGCTGCAGGTCACTAGAAATGAACTCGGATTTAGTAGATGAGTAACATTCAAAACATTCTTGACCCGAGGATGATTGCGTCTGTTGGACAAAAGACAGGGAGGTTATTCAAAAGTTTGTTTCTCCATGTGAAACGTGACGGTAGTTTTAAAGTGCTCTGATTTTAATTTGCTAAACAAAACACCTGCTCTGCTTTAAGTAGTGCCTCTCCTCATGGAGCCAAAACAACCCCTGCCCAGACAAAACTCACAGCTAAACTAACGTGACCTGCTGACGACCGGCCAAAGATGCAAGAGTGCTTAAGATGCGGCGCGGCAATCACAAGAGACCGTAGAAAACAAAAAGCAGTAAATTGCTTCCCCAGCTCTGTCCGGCATACTTCAAAAGAACGCTTTTATGAATACAGTAAAATCCACAACAAAGTGACATTTTCAGCCGTATCTTCTACTAAATTTTTAATATGTTTTGGTTTCTTGCTTTCGCCTGATAAATACACCAAGCCAGTAAATTTTCAGGGTCAGCAGGGTGTAAAAACTGCCAAGCAGAAACTAAAGAGCGGGGAGGTGCTTTGTGAATATTTTTAGGGGTGCAAGCAAAAGTTCAAAGACCCAGATAAACATCTAAATTCGTCTAAATAAAAAAACCTACTATCCCTACCGTGTTTTTAGCTAGTTAACCAATACCAATGCAAATATGCAATGCTGTAGTAACAAAGAAAACATATATTCCTCTTTTATAGGCGATTGCTCGAAAATGGTAGTTATATAATACAACATAATGTCCACCCATATTTATTTACATATCTATTTAGTAATCAGGCCCACCTAACGACAGATGCCATATAGCTAATTGTAACAAAGATCACTGACATAGAAGTCTTAAGGTACAGAACCAAAATCAGCCTGTTTGGGTCTAAGGGTCAGCGAGAGGATGAACACTGAAAAAACATTATAAAATTAAATGTTATGAGTAATATGTATGGTTCCTTTAAAATCTTATAGGCTAAGAAAATAGTTTACTAGTACTTTGTACAGAAAAAAAAAGACAGTCAGAAAGACAATTGAAATAATGAGATAACCAGAGTCTGATAAGACAAGAGCAAACAAGAGTTACATAAAGTCATCTCCGTTGAGCAGATTGTTTGGTTTAAAGGGTAAAGAGACTACAGAGACAAATGGTTGATAAACTCCTCAGGGCTTTTAACGCTGAACTGACAAACAGCATTAGATACCCAAAGGCCCTAGACGCAGCACAATCTGGAAAAGGTCGGAGAAGTGTAATCCCAAATCCCTAATCCTGTTTATCTGGGCAGGACCAAACTTGCCAATGAAAACTGCACATGAATGCACGCTGAGTGAACCCCTTGCAACCTGAAATTTAATCGCAGAGGGCAAAAGACTCAGTCCACTGTTCCAGGTATTAAATGTAAAAAGAAGCCATTACAGAATGAGTATAAAGGGCAAAAACCCAAGATTATGAAAAATAGACAGACAGCAGAGGGAAGCGGCTGTACTTTAAGCACAATTATAAATGGTTCGAGAAATCTTGACAGAGCCGAAATTCTTGAGACTGAATAGACGCACTTTGCTTTCTTCTGTGGCAGAAATGAAGGGGACACTTGAAGTTGGTATTATGTATGAAGGCACAGTGGAAGTAGCACAGAGCAAATCAATCTTCCCTGCTGGCGGCTCCATTCTCAAGGGCACTCAGACTGCGGCGTAAGCCTGCAATTGCCCTTGCCAGGCCAGACGGTGTGTGTGCTGAGCTCCATCCTGTGTGTTCTCGCACAAACACTGCTTCTCATACAACTGTACCAGTAAACACTCCAGCCTGCACACAGTGTGCTGTCACCAATCTGATGGCAGTGCCAAGCTCCAGACCAGCTGACTTGCCAAAAAGATCCCACCCCACGCACAACATGGGCCGCATTCAGCCGTATCGGTGCGTCCTTCAAGTTGCGGGTCTAATGTTCGTAGCTTAACTGGTAGAGCATTGTGTTAGCATCACAAAGGTTGTGGGTTCGTAAGAAACACAAAAACTGACAAAACGTATACAAAGACACTGCAAGTCACTTATAAAAGTGTATAAAAGTGTCTGCCAAAGGTGGAAATGTAAATCACTGGGCCTAATATCCTGTTTCACTGAGACAGTTCTGACCCTGAGTAACCAGACAAAGACACAATCAGACTCAACTGACAGTCTATACCACAGGGGACATGGGATTATGGGTGGGGAGGCTCGTCTCTGAAAAATGACAGCGATGCACATGGGCCAGAAGGTGGTTGGGTGAAAGCACACTCAAGAGATAAATAAACTATCAAATAAATAAACAGCAATGTTAGGTCAACCAATTATTAAATAAATGAATACTTCCATAATTATGTAAAAGCTCTTTTGGAAATTTGTTGTTCGGAAATGAATGATTCATCCATTAGGTGTCATTCAGAAATGAGACCTATTACAAATAAAAGCATAATTTAGAAACATTGCAAATATTACAAAATAATATCTAGTACTAGTTTTATGTATGTGGATATTGTGTGTTGTTTTCATTAAGCATTTCAAAAAACGTAATTACTGATTTCATTGTTTGAGTTATTTTTGTGAATTTTAATTCTCCACTGTTCCTGCCTGTTGCTTAAACTCACTGCTGTGACAGAAGAGTTTGTTTTTGATTCAAAACAAAATGCAAAAGGCAATTCCCATTATTTTCAACAATCCGAGAGCAATCATTCAGCAGGTGTCACCCAAATGAGCCTACAATCACGGAAAATTAACTAATTACACAGAGTCTGGGCAATCCTGTGATAAACAACAGAAACAGCGAGTGGAATCCAAAGAGCAAGCAGGCAGCCAAACACGACATGCACAGGGATGAATGATGAATGATGTTTACTGTAGGCGGAGCCTCCGATCCGTGAGGTGTGTCAATAGATCAAATCCAGTGGTGAGCTGCATCAGTTCAACCCTGTTGTCATGTTCCTCCTCCTGTTACTGATACCCTGTTACTGTTAAGACGCTGCTAAGACAAGGCAGAATTTCAGGAACATGTCTGACACAGCACACAAATAAATCAATCAGCTGTCAGCTCGATCTCTTCCCTCCATGTGCCTTAATGGCTCAGACGAGTGAAGACAGCATGGGCTTGACCTCATCACTAATAAAGCAATCAAAACTGCCTTTTCATTTTGAACCAAATATGCAGGGTTAAAGGTACAACATTGAGAGATATTTCGATTTAACTAGCCCTTAGGGCCAATGTGAATGTTACGGTTGAAGCAACCAGATACTGTCTAATGTAATAAATGTAATGTAATAAAATGCAACAATTGGGTTTGGGAAATAAAAAATTCCATTCATTTTTCTCTATAGAGAAATTCATTTTTAACAATAACATAAATATTTAAAGATCGACCTGCCATAAGCTCTGAGATTGTTACCATGTGCTTCTGTAAAAGACACAGCTTTGTTTATAATATTTTGTTTGTTTGCCCAATTGCCAGATTGTTGTTGCCCAATTTCCAATGATAAGCTATGCTACCCATAATCCCTTGATCCAACAATCTGCAAAGCTGCTAATACCAATATACTTAGTCAATGACAATAAGCCAAATTAGTCGATTTAAAATGATGGTACAACAAATTATTTGCAATGCCTCATGGGAAGTCTTTTGGGATGTACATTCTCTTTTGCTTTGATTTTCAAATACTTTATAGCTTTAAATCAAACTATAATTAGCAAATACTTATCAAACCAAACTGTGGTTTATCTTGTTGGTCATGCCTTAAAACATTTTAATTGAGGATTTGTTTTGAAACCCTTATGGAGAAAATTAATGCACAAAACACCCTATTTTCTAATTCCTGAACCAAGTCCAGTGTAAACGTGGGCTGTGGCTGTTTTGCTCTATTCCCATGAGACGGTTCCACCTGGAACCTACGAATGAAGCAGCACCCTCATAACAACAACAACTGAGTGCCTTGAATTTCCAAAATAAAGTGATTTTATGCTAAAGGAAACTGCTTACACCATCTTATGTGACAATGCACAGTTTCAAAAGCAGAGCACTGGGAACGGTGGCAGAAGAAACTCTGTCAGCTTCTTTAAGAATGTCTTCAATGACTGGAGGTATGTGCAAACCAAACTACAGGGGTAATTGGTGGCGGTGTGCATCCACTAGCAAATAAAAACAAGGGCAGCCATTACATGCCAAGTCTTCTCTTTTAAATTAGGTTGCACAACACAAAGAGAACCAGGTTATTTTTAGCACCTTTAACTACAGAGAGCAGAAGTGAGTCAAAACAAGAAGAGGGCAAGAGAGAAATGTCACCTTTATTATAGAGGACACTGAGCCACAAAGGTCAGGTAAATAAATATTAGGGCTGCCGCTTGTTATCTCTGGTCAGAAGATTTAGTCTTGCCCCTGAAATTACCTCCAGTGAAAACAATGAATTCATCTTGAGGATGTTGGGAGGCTTTTGTGAAAGAGATTATGCTGAAGGCCAATTGCATTAAATCAATTTCAAGGAGAGAGTAAATAAAATAAAATAGTCTATTTTATAACAGAGCTACAGGGTTTCTGGTTCACAGAATAAAAGCCTGAGAGCACACCGAACTATATACCCACACTACACGAAAACACTACAAATAATTCAAATATTATGTTCCCAGATTCCTTAAATAAATAGTTTGTACTAATCTAATTATATACACAGAAAAAGACACTCTTATAAAGATCATATTCAATCCAAATGTTATTGTCCTATTTTTTGCTTTGCTTATTGTGTATGATTATTCAAGCATGCCATTCCAAAGAAATGTTTTTTAAAATCTATAATGAAAAATGTAACAATTCTCTATGGATGTAACTAAAGCTACATAGGCAGGAGGAAAAAATTACCAACTGGATTTTAACTTTTCCCCCTGTGCATAACTCACCATCACAATGCTACAGTGTTGTGGGTGACTGGCTCACATCATAAGAGCTCACCTTTAAGATCCCGTTACAGTCTGGGTTCTAGATATGGTACGGTCTAAAATATTTTCTGTGTCACTCAGAAATAGGTCACATTTCAGAAGTTAAATGGGAATGCAGTTTTTGTTCCTGTACAGCTAATCAGATATTCTTGTGTACTATTTAAATTAAGCTCTTTTAATCCCCAGATGGTTTGGATTCTACGGAAAAGTTCTTATATTCTCTGTATTTGAGTTTCTAAAAATTCCTTTACGATCTCTTGCATTAATATTAAAATAAGTCTGTGCTGATAAACTGATCGAGAACAGAAGGATTCGACTGCCGTACTGGGTGCCAAATTCAGTTCTGTCCGTCAAACTCAGTGCAGACACAACGCTACATTGCCCTACAGAAGGATATAAGGCTGTCTAATCTCTCACAGCTCACACTCAATTGATCCAGAACAGCTGTGCAAACTGCTTACATGTCTCTTTTAAATCTGCTGTTTAAGAGAAAACTGTGTCAAAGCTCTGAGTATAATTAGCTGTGATCAGACTTGTTATAATACGATTGAGTCAAACTGGATGGCCATCAGCATGGGTGTGCAGTTCTGCACCGCGGTCTAGCGTCTGTAACACAATGAGATGTCTATGAAAAGCTCCTCTTGAGAGACAAATAACAATAGAGTGGCCCTGTCAGTTTGTACACTGCACTTATTATCCAAGCTCCGGTTGTGCTGAGGCGGGACAAAAGATTCTGCCGGTTTCCAGTAAAGGGATAACAAAACCTTCTCTGATAAGGCTACTGTCCTTTTTTTCCCCATTTTTTTTTTTTAAATGCTAATATTGACCCATTTTGATAATGTTTACTGATGTATTGTTGTGCATCCTTTACTTACTGGTTCAGTGCTTCTGTATGTTCTATGCTTTATACATACAAAAAATTTAAAGCTACAAAACAGATTAAATATGTTTATATTAATAAATTAGGTAATGCGTTATGAAAACTAAACACCTTTGTAAACGCTATAAATTGCTCTAATTGCAAACTACAGCTGGTCATGTGACCTCAACTTGGCAGCCCCCATAAATAGGTGACCCACTCTGTATAGAATTAAACAGCTTCTTCTTTGGCCAATGACATGACTAAAAAAAAAAAGATTGTTAGCTGTCGAGTCCCATCTCATGTGTATACATTATTTTAATCATATCTGTCAAAAGTGCTATTCATTTATTTTTGGTCAAATATTTTTTGGGTTAAAAACCATCTCACTGCCACTAAGCGAACGCCAGCACAGCTCACATTTATTTTCAACAGCGTGAAGGGTTTGTCCTATAGGCCAAGCCAATGTCTGAGTGTCTAAACAATAGGATTCAACAGCCACATGATTATGAGCAAAGTACTTGAGACAAAAAGCTCAGCAATCCAAAACCAATGCAATGAGGATGAAAAAAAACTCTCTCAGTGAAGTGGCTTTGGCACAATACAGAAAGAGTAATAAGCTAAAGTGTGTATGCAAGCTTAGACATAATGCATCATGTATCAGGTCCTACTTTGTCCTCCTTGCTACTTATAAAAAGAAAAAATACAGTAGGGAACAAAATACAGATGCAACGGTGCCCCTATTAATGTGAAAAATCGTGTTCCACTGAGGACAAATATGACACTAGCTGAAAAATAAATGTACAGCCTACATAGAACTGCAGGCTTAAATCCACTCTAGGTGAAGAAACGAGAGCCAGTGCTATTGTGTAGGGTCCACACAACAGTGGGTTAAAACCAAGTGCCTTAATCTTTTTGGCATATTTTATATACCTTACAGCTTCAGAGAATGAGAAGATTTCCTGTTTTTTTTTAAACAGGGAAGGAGGGATTTAGCTTAAGAGAGACGGGGGAGAGAAAGCAAAAGAGAGGATGTTGCTACAGAAGTAACAGAGCAGCCAGGAGCAATGCATCATGCTGACATGAGCGAGGAACACAGGGAGAGTGAATTTACTCTATTGGATTTTAAAAGAAACAAATACGATTGGCTGTTTACAAGATTCATCACAAAGGCTACCAATTAGAGAAGGGCAGCAGCCCCGACCATCGATCTCTGAAGGGTCAAGCTCTTAATCGACATTCACATACTTACAATTCTCAGCAGTATAATTATATAGTTGTTTCTTGGGTTTTGGCTTGCTGCAGAGAGTAACTACTGAAAAGGAATGGGCGTATGTGTGTGAAAGTGCGTGTTTCATTGGCTTTACAGTGTTTTCCTGGAAAAACGTCTGTATGCATGCCTGGGCTGCAAGAACAAAGTCTAATCATTGTAGCAGTTGCGTTCTCAGCCTGTGAATATAAAACCTACTTCAGTCTTGCAAAATGTGTCAGCGTTCCAAGATGGATAGTTTTCGCCGGTGTACACAATCCTGAAAGTAATCCGCTTGAACAGGGATAATCCAACAGCAAAGGAACAATCCAGACCCTCCAAAGACTCTGGTAGACTCCCTGTGCATTGTCCTCCAACTTCTTGGATGGTGCATAAACACACACAAACCAAAACCTTCCGGTTAGCTTTGTCTTTAGACCAAAACTACAGTTGTGACCTACATTAAACTGCACTAGGGGCTGAGCCAACTTATTTAGAGGCTCAGTAGAGAGACCTGTCCTAACCCTGGAGGTGTACGAATGGGTAACTTCTGAAGGTCAATCAAGGTAAAAGCAGGTGGCCACAGGTCTCCTGTTTCACCACAGGTGCAGCGAGCAGTGAGCAGGGCAACGCCTCTGGCACCTGCCATCCTCTGCATCCCGTTTCTTATGCCAAGTTTAGGTAAGTAGGCCAGGTGGTGAAAGTCACAGGTATAAGCCGAGCCACAGGGTAAGCTCTGTGTGTAATCAGTGATAATATATGCGTTTCTGCTTCAGTAAAACCACATGCAAAACAGCACAAAAACAACAGTAATAGCAATTCACATCTGCACTTTTAAACAACGCTGCATATCTGGCAAATGATATGTTATGGAACAGAAGATAACAAATATTTAAAGTTACTATCAATGTTTAAAAATAATGTTTTGTGAACAACAATGATTGACAGGACTCTTTAATCTTAAGAAACAGGTTTTACATAAAATGGAGCCAAAAAGCGGTTCTTCCCTCTTTTGAAACTTTTTCCATTAAATAACTAAGTCTGGACATATTGAAGTAGCAAAGCAACTTCGCTCTGAGGCTCTCATGCCTCATACTTTTGATATCAAAAAATAAAAAAACTAGAATTATAGCTATAAACATTACACAACTACATCCATCTCTCTCTTTCTCTCTCTGGTCAGCTCCCTAAGAGATTCAGTTTGACTGCCACCAAGACATGAAAATTGACTCATGCTGAAATAACCAGACAATGAACACAAATGCATGTCAATCCACATCCACCCACAAACAGCCTGAAAGCATCTTGCTTCATTCTCCCGCTCGTCTTCCCACCGTCGGGTGCCATTTGAAGGTGAGGTGCAGCATTTGTACTGCCTTGATCATCAGTGTGTGTGTCCAAGGTCTCAGAGGGGAGTTCTGGCAAGCATCTCTTTTGGAACTGGCAGTGCTATTTGTCAGAAACAGGGAATGACTCTTGCAGAGATGAACACCTTAAAATGTCAACACCGTTGGAACAGGGCAAAAATAGAACAAAAAGGATCTAAAAACATTTTTTGGGATTTTTGGCTATGCTATGCTCAGCAATGCTGCAAGGTAATTGCCATTGGTTTCTGGCATGTTAAAGTGTGGATGAAACTCAACGCCAAAAACGGCAGGACTTCACGTCCAGCTAGTTTTGATCCCGGTGACGCCTTGAGTCATCAGTGAGACTCACAGAGAGCTCACAGTGTGCTGCAGGAATTTGCAGAAAATCTCACTCACATCGACAATCAACCATATGGCTCATCGATCGATAGGAAACCCTACAAATATTAACACAAAAGGTCATTAACTACATGGTTTATACATTCATCATATTGCATTTTGGACTAGAGATGGTCATTTTTCATACTCAACTTGTCTGTGGGTTGCCCCAATGACCAGTCAGCTAATTGGAATTAACCCTGTTTAATTAGACTGGTTGCTGGTTGACCTGATCCTGACCGGATACATTTCTTAGTGGGTGATAACATAAAACACACCTGCTTAAATGCAGGTGTTGGGACAACTTTAGACTATTTTTAACTCAATTACCACACACATAGCAAGATGCTTAAAAAAACAGTGCCACCAAACTACTAAAACCTGGAGCAGCACACGACACACAAACTAACTATTTTTGTTAAAAATGTGAAAACTTGGGGGGCACCAGTTGGTTGAACAACCAGTGAACCAAAGATCATTTTTCCTATGACATCACAGATGATCATTTTAAAGGTAGAACTACATACTCCACCGAAGCAGCATAAAGTGCTAAATAATGTTAGTTTTAAAATCCCATCACTGCGATCCATCCCAGGGGTGCTGGACTGACATTTGAGAGTCTGAAATCCACTAAGTGGTTCCACAGTCAGGGTGCAAAGTCCAGACCAGCTTTCAGGCTACATCCTCTCAGTGAGGGGGAATCTATAAGAACTGAAGTCTTTCGTCAGCACAGCACGCTTAAATGGAGTCATCACCTCAAAGCCGACAAGTTGGGAATGGTCTAAATGTCCCTGACCAGGCCACACGTGATGGGGGAGGAGATGATGGACACATATTGGATGGGGTTCCAGCTGAGGGCCATCTCTACTGTCCCGAAGAAAGAGGGGGTAGGATAAAGGATGGATGATAACACCTCTGGAGGTAAAAAGATGAGAAAGATGACTCATGGCTGGTCGTTATGATGGCTATGAGAGTACAAATGGCTATTTCCCAGAGCTCAAGGACATTTTACATTGTTAAATTTAGTACAGTACATATGAGATTCTGCTCATATCCTGCCATCCCTAAATATTGTGGACTTAAAGTAACTGTGGACTTAGAGTGGACTGGTATCGTTATCTGAAAAATAACTATTTTAGATGAACTCCGGTGATAAAAAAATGGAAGGAAATTTGTCTTTAAGCAAACACCAATAACTTTAAACCTCCACCTTCAGGTCGGAGCACAAAGATGCTTGAGTGAAATAAATTAAAACATACACTGAATTCAATAAGTTGGCTCCTGTACACCCTTAACAATAAGGCTTGGAAACAAATTACTGATAGAGTGACAAAGCAAGTGATGACAGAAAAAGAGGATCAGACGGAAATTGGGGATTGTATATGTTTTGCATCAGCTCTGAGATCTTCCGGTTGAAGGATGACTCCTGCGGGCAAGACCTGAAGGTCTCATTTCCTCCACAGAACGCAGAGCACTCCTAATAGTAGCTCACATTATGGGAGTGGAACAGAATACAGAGTAGAACAGCAGCTGGAGAGGATAAAAGAGAGAGAGGGCGAGACAGAAACAGTAGCATCTTTACTGAATGTTATAC
>JAZGTK010005384.1:0-22565 GCA_036877625.1 Ambastaia sidthimunki
ATTGACAGAACGTTTGGTTGTTGTCATTAATGATCTTAAGGTACAACAGCTCAGGAAATGATGCCGCAACAGCAGTCATCCAAACAATCAAACTGGCTAAAATCGCAAGTGCCTTTGTTCTGACTCTCAAAGCAAACACAGCATGAACCACAGCTAAATACCTGTCAACACTCATCAGTACTATGAAAAATATCCCACTGTAGAACCCAATGTGGTAGATACTTAAAACTATGGTGCACATGGGGCCTCCAAAGATCCACTGATCTCTGGCATAGTATGCCAGGAAGGGAAGAGAGGAGACCAGCAGAAGGTCAGCTAAAGCCAGGTTCAGTAGACAGATGTCAGTCATGCTTCTCAGCTTTACACCCATCAAGATCACCCAGATCACCAGTATGTTCCCCAGCAAGCCCACCATGAAGAATATGGAGTATAACACAGGTAGGATGTTAGATGCGTGAACTCCATAATGACAGACGAACACAGATTTATCTAAACCCCAGTAGTAGTCTTCATAGTTGTATAAAGGAGTGGTTTGTGTCTTGTCATTTGAACTTGAACAGAAAAACAGAAAACAATATAAGTAAAGCTTATATAGCAGAGCTTCAGTATCAACAGTGACCAAGAAACATATCTGCCATTACTATTTTATTCATCATATGATAGGAACTTCATAGAAAGGTAATATGGCCTCACCTGGAGGATGCATGACCATATAAGTTTGGGGTCATGCAAACAAACTATTATAAAGCTATATTTTAGAAGCTAGTTTGAGCTATCAGAGCTCACAAACCCTCTTAGTAAGAGAAATTGCCCATTTCTGAGTGAACTGTTCCTTTAATATGCATTCCAGTCATAACATATCATGGCCAAAGATGAATGATTACTTAAAAATTCATCCTAATTCTGTCATGGTTTGCAATTTGACTATACGTGTGAGCAGGTGTGAGGTCGAACATATAACTGATGTATGTTCTTAATCTAATCTTTGGGATGATCTGTACTTTAATTGATTACAATATGTCAACTCAAACAGTGGTTCCTCTGTTCATATGTTTATATTTTATGCTGTCTTTGCAAGTTCTGAAAATGTCTGTAAACCAAAGTTTGTGTGTATGTGTTTGTCAGTGCAGTCCAACAAAGCACTGATCTGATTCTGAAAAAAGCTATTTTTCCTAATTAATGTAAATTAATATTTTCAAATTGTATTTGTTGTGTTGACACCAACTTGAGACTCACACTATAGTGACTGATATATGTTATTTCTGTGTTGGTTTTTTTAGTTGATTTCCTCAATAGTGTTTTTTTAAAGCTCTATTGTGTTATAGCACATAGTATTGAGATGTGTGGTCTTACCTCTGCGCTGTAGCGGTACAATTCATGCTCAGAAGAATCTTCTGTGAAGAGTTCTGTGTTAGACAAACAGAGAAAAGGTTTATAATAATGCATTAGCTACCATCACTAGATACATCTAAATAAATGGGGGGAAAAGTATGGGTGAAATGGGTGAATTGTTGTGACCTTCATCTTATAATCAATTATTATTATTATCATCATTGTCATAATCAACAGCAATAATAATAATAGTTTTAATAATAAAAATGAATGATTTTATTAGTAACAGCGGCTGGTTTTTGATACCGGTAGAGAAATGTGCTACATTTAAATATTTACCCCCACAAAAAACTTGCCTCCTTGTAGCAAACAATTATACAGAAATAAAACAGTTTGAAAGGGTGGTCTGTAGAAATTGCACCAGTCTTTTTACCACATATTACCTTCCACACATAATGTTTATCGATTGCTAATTTAGGACGTTATACTGTCCATTGGTTTGCAGATAAAATCTGAAGGCTTACAGATGATTAATTATTGTATCATAGAAGATTTCACATAGCCATGAGGATTACAAATATTTACTAGTGGTACAAACCACCTGCGACATTCAGGCTAATTTTTGGTAAATGTTTCCTACAGGTGTTTCACCAACTGAGAAGAGCAAGAGTCACCATGCGATGTTTTTGGCAGAAGTGTGAAACCATACTTTCAAAAAGATACCTCAGGTATTTGTTACTAACTGCACTTTCTGTTCACATCATTCGAAGAAAGGTCAAAGTCACGAATACTTACGAAAATGAGATCAATGGAACTGCTCTCTGACCTTCCACGCCAAATGGAATGTTGAGGTGAGATGAGATAAGATTGTATGATATGAGATTAGTCTAGCTACATCAGACTTAATATAGATTTTTTTCTGTTTGTCGGGGCATTGGTTTATGAAACTTCCTCTGGTTAAATTGGGGGTAGGGGGTTTGCAAAGTGCAGAAGTAGTTTCAAACCTATTGCATAAACTTAATGGCAATGACATGATTGGCTCCCACTATGTTTCGAACAAAGTGAAGAGGAAATCACCTTACTATACACGTTTTACCTTTTTATATATAAAAAAAAACAAACACCAAAAAAAGTTCAGCACTGCAATATGAACTTTGACTTGCACAAACAATTATTTCCTATTAGTAAACAATTGTAAAACACTTCAGCTCTGTCACAACAGCTGAGCAATGACATTAGGTTGTGGTTTTACACACTATGCACTCACACCCAACCACTGAAAAGTGCTCAGTTGACTCTAAAGAGATGGACACACAATAGTCTGACACCTTTTTTCAGTATTCTTATTGAAAGAAGGGCTGTGGTATTCTTAATTGTCACTGTGTAATGATAGGCATCTACTGTACTGTACTGTATTTGACTTAGTCACACTTTGACTATGAAAGGTGATGATTTACCTTTGTGTGGGTTCTTGTTTTTCCTGCATTTGCATTATGGCGGAAATGTGCTTGTAGACCGGTAGTTTGCAAATGTATAAGTGTATAATAATATAGTTCTTAAGAATATATAAATGGTCCAAGTAAACAGAACCAACCCCAAAGTCTGTATGATATTCTGGTCTGTAGATAAGGGTCCATTCTTCAATGTTAGCCTGTGCATTATCTTATTGCTTATAAAATAACTGCACGTTTTGGAATATACTTTATGTCCATATAACAAACATAGCAAGACAAAATATATGCTTAACTTTATACTAGGGCTTAGTGGTTTGGTTAGGAAATCAAAATAAGCAACACTAGTCTTAGTAAGAACCTTTTTTTTAATTATTTAACAATTCAGGTATTTGTATGATTTGTATGAAGTTTAAAATGAGACCTGAGACACACCAATACTAAAGACTGTACATCAAACACATCACAATAAAATGTTGTGTCTTGTTGTGTTATTGTTGCAGGATCCATGATGTCTGAATCCTGACTCTTAGGATCTGGACTCATGCTCTGGGTGTTGTCTGGTTGTGAGCACATTGCTTTTGTTATCTTTTCGTTCCATGTACTCCTTGTTTTGTTGTGCCTAATGGAGTTAAGATTCCATGTGGCTGGCCAAATTTTCCATGTTGTTGGAATCCTTAGTCCGATGCATCATGTTTTTTTGTTCTTATTTATGTGTGTCTGAGCATTGTGTTTGGATCCTGACATCATAGTTCTAGTCCTGGTTGAGTTCATGGTGTCAGGATCTAAATTCATGTTTTATGTCATCTGCGATTAGTGTGTCCTTGTGTTTTTGTTTTGTTGTTTGTTGTCTAAGCACATAGCTCATGGGGCCTGAACCATAAAGCCGGTTTAGTTGGCTATAGCCAGATATGTTTATCGCCGTAGTAACTTACACTGGCTAACCTGCTTTGGGACATGTTATGTTCTAGATAAGAGATCTCACACCAAAACTGGAGCAATCAGCTGTGAATAAATTTTAGCTGTAAAATAAATTTAAGCGACGCAGCTGATTTATGTGTGTGTTGCAATGGCTGTTTCTTCCTGATTCTGTGTACATTTGATTGCAAATTCTTATTAAAATTCACCATGTGTTTTTAGGGGATTGATTACCATTTGTAATACCATAGTTTTAGTACAGATATCATGATTAAACCATGGTTACTATAGTATGACCATAGAAATTTGCTGCTACTGTGGTTGTACTAAAACAAAAACCATGGTTACTATAGTTATATTTAAAATACATGCAACCATACATACATCATACACATACATCATATTACATTATCATGTTATTTAATATACCATAGTATACTACAGTAAATACATATACTATATATATGTATTTGCTTGCATATTAGCACAATCTCTTGCTTAGGCAGCACAAACAGTATTACTTCACGCTGTAATACATTTTTGCATTTTGAATAATATTTGCGCATGATTATTTCCTGAGAAATAACACTTGCTCATGCATTTATTTTGAACGTGATTGTTCTGTATCAATGTTGCAATGCAAAATGTTGCGTTGTTACAGTGCTGATTTTTAATATTGATCCTCACAAAATGTGGTCCTAACCATAACACTTGCATGCAGATAAAATCACCTGTATGTCATAAGGAGGAAGTGGTTGTATGTGTGGTCACAAAAGTTCAATTAAAAAATTAATAAGTGAACTAATGCATGTGTCAAATTAAGGTTACATTATGAGTTCCATCAGTCAAATCAAAACCATGCTGATTTATGTATCTGTTCTTTAGTAAACAGACACATCAAACATTTTTCAAACATGTTTTAAAAAGACAGCATAGAGAATGGTCATTAGTTGTCTGTAGATGCTAGTCTGTGAGCTAGCAACTACAATGACAAAAAAGGGACAACTAAAGTCCCATTTCATTTTTTAGTTATGAAGGTTTTGGAAAAGTTTATTTCTGATTAAGACAATCTGGTGTTACTTCCTTGAGCATACACAGCCATGTCAGCAGTCTCAATGTACTGTGCTAGCGTCAGAGAATAAGCACACAGGAAATCCATTTCTCTGCAAAGCACCTCACCTCTATCTTTCAGAAACCTGTGGCTTTCTGCTCTTTCTTTAAAGAGAAATTCAAAGGTTGTGGCGCAGTTGCTTTCCTGACGCAGTTGCTTCTGTGACGCAGTTGTAAAGTTTTACAGAGTTTCACAGAGCAAAATTTTAATCAATATTTTAAGATTTAAAGGTTAAGGTTCAAAAACTTTAAACATGTATTGTAATTAGTGCCATAGATATAAAGCACTCTTAATAAAATAAGTAAATCAACAATTAAAAGGATTATAATATGTAGAAGTCAATTAAAATCTGCACTGCAATAAAAGATTAAGATGTCAGTTACGGTGTTTTTTAATGGTGCCCAATCGCACCATCATGAGAATACGCATTTGTGTTGAACACATTTCATGTTGACTCACGGTGCGGTCACACTACACTTTCAGCATGCAAAAATTCTGTGTAGACCCCTGCGCATATGGACAGCAACCGGATTTGATATTACATGCCAAAGCATTGGGCTTCTCTATTTAAACATCATGGATTCCCACAAGCTTTTGCCGTTCACCATTGTTATTGTTGTTTCTGTTATTTTAAAGCTGTATTGTACAAAATGAGATACGATACTGCTATTGTACATCTGTTAAGGTCATGACGCATCTTGTACTAGTCACACTAGTTATTTACTTCCATTTGTGGCAGACTGGAAACACAAGCTCATGTGAAAATTTTTTTAAATTTGGAGTATTCCAGAGTTCAAGTTTGGTAAACTCTGCAAATTAGTATCATGTAAAGACGTGGAAAAAAATAAATGCAGTAGAAGTTTTGTAAAGGTATTAAACAATAAATATTGTGTTCAAGGAGCTAAAGATATTGTCTGTCCTTTAACCCCAACCCCAAACATAACCCTCACAAAACACTCACTGGTTTCTGTAAAGCTGCTTGGCAACAATACTGTGAAAGCACTATATAAATAACTAAATTAGCAATGTTTACATTTTTAAAATAATTTTTTTTTGTATGTTTATTTAGCTATTTGAATTATGGGGACAGCTGGGTAGTGACCTGAAAGCTGAATACATGCTGCATTATGAGGACTTTGTCAAAGCAGGACATACACATGTTAGCTACACAAGAAGATTACAGGAGCAGTTAGTGTTGTTATTGACATTTCTTATGTCAAAAATGCTGTTAATGCAACTCTATATGTGACTGCAGGAATGTGCCCAATGTGTTACTGAGGGTTCTTGTGATAAAATGTAATAACAATATATGTTCACATTTTGTAATTTGTTTATTAATATATTCATAAACATTTTGAATATAGGACTATATCTATGAAATGAGTAACTGTTTGAATTGAGTAATTAGGGCATAAAATGAGATCCAGATATTACGAATATAATACAGAAAGACAGCAGTGCAGTAATAATAATACTGCAGTTCTTTACCAGAGATACATCAACACACCTCTCACACGTCTTCATTTGGACAAGTTCAGTGGATTAAAAAAAAATCAGTTTTTTATTCTGACACATATTTAATGAGAAGCACATACAGATATTGAGAAACAGATGTTTTGATGTGGCAAATAATTCTACAAAAGTGGCAATTATTTGTAGAACCTTAAAAATCCTTAAAGTCATTTAATGCATAAGTAATTTTACAGCCATCGTGAAATCCTCCATAGACATCAGATTATTTACAAACACAAGACTGCAGAAAGTGTCTCCTGCATCACCAAACTGGGGCAACTGGGTGTGTGTTACACGGTTATATGATATTTGTTTTTAACAGCAGTTAAAAGATTAGTTATAGATTTTACAGAGGTAGTAAAATTCATATATACTTTTGATGTCTAAATCAACAAATGAGTATAAAACTAAAAATAAAGTTCAATGCAAAATTACATTTTAAACCGCAAACCACTAAGGTGAAACATTCTGCAAGGTATTTACAAAAATCAACATCACCAAAAGGTGGGGAAAAGAGGAAAAAAATCACACAGCTGTGTTGGAGGTTTCGTTGTCTGACACTTTTGAATGGATAGATGCCGATTGGTAGACCTTCACACATAGCAGATATCTTGAAAACACACTTCTTAGGCTTTTACGAAACTTTTCTCCAACAAAAGCATAAATAACTGGATTTACGCAGCAGTGTGTCAATGCAATTGTCTCTGTGAAGTCCATGGCCATGTTGATGTGACCTGATGCCTCACAGCTATTGAGAATGCCAAACTCCTGCAAGGTTTTCAGAAACACAACCACATTGTAGGGCACCCAGAAGACTATGAACACGCCAACTATGGCAAAGATGAGTTTTATCGCTCTGTCCTTTTTTGAGTTTTTTGTCTTCTGCACAACCAAAAGCACCCTGATGTAGCAGTATGCTATAATTGGCAAAGAGATGAAAAACGCTACTGTGTTTTCACCAAAGTTACGAAAAAGCTTCCATGTCTTTGCCGAGCCAGCAGGATAGATTCTCTGGCAGCTGGTGTTGTCTTCCTCCGTCACCATGGCGGCATAGATGACCTCTGGTAGAGCGGCACAGATCGAAACCACCCATATAATGAGACTCACCACAACTCCATATTGCAGCATCTTTGAACCCAGCACTGCTACGGCATGTACGATAACCAGATAACGATCCACACTCATCAGGGTCACAAACAGGATTCCACTGTAAAACCCCACTTGATATACACCTGCCATTGTCTTACACATTGCATCGGCCGTAATGGTATCACCCTGAACATATAGAGCCCAGAAGGGCAGTGACAGGACCATTAGCAGGTCTGAAAGAGCCAGATTCAGTAGGCACAGGTTAGTCATAGATTTTAGATGCATTACTTTCAGGAGAACCCATAATACAGTGATGTTGCCAGCAAGGCCGAGCGCAAAGACTATGTAGAAAATGGCAGCCTTGAAACCTGAATTCAGGTATGAACCTTCAGTATTGCACAGCTGAGCAGTTTCGGTCCCATAGTAGTAATAGCTCACTGTTGTTTCCATTCTGTAATATAAAGTAAATGTCATTTGGAGAAATACACAATAAAAATGACATGTAAATAAAACAAAGCAGTTTTTTGAAGAGAAAGCAGTTGTTTGAATGTATCATGGAGTGATTTTGACACTGTTTATTGAAACCACTAAGGGAAACTACAGTACAAAACTGTGAAATAGTGTGGGGATGCACCCATTGTCTTATCTAAGCAATTGGTAACTTCAATGTATGGTGGAAAATGAGAGTATTACGACAAGTGGCAATTTTCTGGTTCTATGCATTCTATAAAAATGAACAATTCAATTAAAATTACATACTGTTTCACCATAAGACGTTACAAATTTAAACCACACTGGCATGTTTAGACAAGGATCTAGAACAACTAGAAGGTTTTCTCTGCTGGTTTTATTTGTTTCATAATTAATTTACTATTAAAATTTTGTTAAGAAGCCTTTCAAAATGTATTTTATTAATAAATAAAACGAAACCCACCAAGAAATCCAACAAAGTAAAAATGATCAATTCCAAGAATGCTTCATGATGAGAGTAGAGTGTAAAGTAAATTAACATTCATCAAAATGTAATATCGTTATAATAGCATACAGCATTAAACAGACAGATCTGTAACAATTAAATACACCAGATTAAATGATTCTCATAATACATGCTCAACAGGAAAGCCCTGCATTTGAAAAAATGCTAATATTTAAAATAAAAAAAAAATTGAAATAGTTGATAGTTAACATGGTTCGAAGGTGTCGCTATCAAAAACCTCATAGTAGTAAATACAGACCGCAGTGTTTTCAAATATCAGTACATACAAACAGAAGGAGGTCGCAAGATGCCGATTAAACCACAGGCCTCTGAAACATCCCACCACAATCCCACTGCCAACATACTTCAGGGTCTGTGATCTACTATTTTTAACTGGTCCCATGAAATAAGCAGTTGCTCCCAAGTTTCTTGTATTCATATGAAAACAGGCTAAGTAACATTAAATATGATGTATTGGGCTGTTTAAGGGCATTGCCGTATATGTCACAATCAAAATCAAAATCAATCTGGATCAATCACTCTGGTAAATCAGAATTGTTTTACCTTTCAGTATGCCCTTCATCCATTATGGATAATTCCTGTGAGATGTTGTGACTAACTGTTGTTGAGACTTGTGAGGCTGTGATACATTTCACCTTGTTTCTGAACGTTTCTTGAACGCAAATTTCCTGTAAAACGAAGCGCCTGCTTGTGCGTGTGTGTGCTGTTGTGCATTTTTGTGTATCATGCAAG
The DNA here is from genome assembly GCA_036877625.1 of Ambastaia sidthimunki. Classification (NCBI taxonomy): domain Eukaryota; kingdom Metazoa; phylum Chordata; class Actinopteri; order Cypriniformes; family Botiidae; genus Ambastaia; species Ambastaia sidthimunki. The sequence continues at coordinate 9,143 of JAZGTK010005384.1, forward strand.
GGGAAGGTGAAGTGTGAACACACTTCCTGTCACTGTACTGAGATTAGCAGGTCTGGATGCACTGAAAAAATTCCCGTAGAGGAGATAAAATAATATATCTGACAATAAACTGGCTACTGAATGAACACTAATATCTCCCCCCACCCACAACAAATGTCTTCACTATTGTCAGCAAGCAATCCATCCCACACCAATGAACGTTATGTCTGTCATGTTTTGAGAAGAATGATATCAGTGCTTTTTCCACCTTCAACAGTGAGTCAGTTTTCTGGAAATACAATAACAAAGAGTGAAATCAGTAAATTATTAGTAAATGATTTTTGGGGTTGTTACAAGAATTGTTAAAAAAGCTTGTTGTAGGCTTACTTTTCATATACTGTACTGTTCATAAACTGAGCTTTATTGGTTTTAACATCAGAAAGTTTTAAGGTCTGATAAAGTGTAGGTCTACTTTGAAAGTTTTCGGTGTGTGTTGTAATCAGTTGGAATTTGTTATTTAAATTTTTTTGCTGATATTTAACATTTTTGCAGTAATTTTCATTGATCATTGTTATCAGTGACTGAAAGACCAAATATTTAGATTAACTCATAAACAATAAACAATTTATCAGAGCAGTAAAGGGTGATATGAATTCATTTATGAACAACTTCATGAATATTCATGAGCTAAGCCTTTGTCCATTCATTATTTCACAACCAACAGAACACAACCTCCACCCCCTCGCCCCATTCAAAGATAACAAGGTTGTCCACCAATTCTCAGCGAAGTGCATCATTCAGTTGCGGTTGACAGTTCTTGTTTATCTGTTACTAACTTCCTTTACAAAGAAATCTTTAATCTCAAAGATTAAAAGATTTCCTGTTAAGGATCTTGCAATCTGAATATCTTAAAATCAACCTATGTGTATTTTAGGGAGGCCACTGAAACTCTCATTTGGATTAATTTTTCTAAATGTAGGAATGGGAAATGAAAAAAAACAGGGAGAATGAAGTTTATCATCAGTCTATGCCCACAAAGAACAGTGAAAAAGTAGAGAATCCTTTATGGGCTCTGCAGCTCTCACAACAAGAGAGTTGTGGTGGTAAAGGTGAAGGCTCATACTTTTTCTTGCTGACCTGCATCTCAAGTAACATCCAGTAAACAATCCAGTAACATCCATTTTGTCAAATCCAGTAACATTACATTTATTCTCAGAAATGCTCAATGCAGCAGATAATTTATAAACAAACCTTGTTTTGTGGTGGATTGATAGAAACCTGTGAACCTGCACTTCAGAACAGAGTCTCAGTTTATCTACCAGCTCAGAGTCTCAGTTTATCTACCAAATTATCTACCAGCTTAAGGTACAGTGGGAAAAACATCTTAAGACATTTAGTTGAGGAAGAAACCTTGAACGAAAATCAAAGCAAGGGGGTGTCCTCAGATGTTAATAGACACTAGCATGCTAGATAATTAGCACCTTTGCATCTAGCAGAGGCGGCATTTTACAGTACACAGAAGCTTTCAGTGCATTCAAGTTAAACATTTTGTGTGTGTGTGTGTGTGTTCCTTGGAAATCAAACCCACAACATTGGTGTTGCAAGCCGTCTTCTACCATATGAGCAACGGAAACATTTAAATGATTTAAAAGGTCTGTAATTGGGCTTTCTGGGACTAGGCCCATATTTAAACCTTGTAGTAACTCTGTGTTTTATACTATAAAGTATAATTCATAATGTTGGAACATTATGTAGTGGTTCATCTCAAAGTGCTCTTTGCTGATCCACTCAAGAACGCTTTTGTAAACACACACTGAACCTGTTTTAGAAACAACAGCACCACCAAACCACAATGCTGAGGTGGTAGTCTCGTAAACCTAAATGTGTGCCAGAACTCAACAAACAAACCCACTAGAAAACATTAGCAAATAAATGTACTGTGTTTGCAAATATAATCAAATACATAATTACAGATATAAAAAAACAAGTCAAGTGCAAACAAATGCATACCTCCCTGTTAAGTTTGTGAAAAACATCTTTATAATTTTCTGAAATGCAGCTGTGCAGTTTTGTCTTCCAAAACAGCAGATGGCGCTGTGAGACATTTTACACATCTCCCAGGAGAAACCTTGAACATAACCATAAGCGCCACCCCTATAGCAGTAACTGGAAAAAGACACATTTACCAATTTGAAAGCAATATGCCTTGGGTTTCAATTCACTAATTTCAAATCTTATTAAATTATTATGAAATTATATCTTATATGTCTGTAAAATATAATTTTATCTATTTAAATTGTATATATTATATAATAAAAATATAATTTTATATTTATATCTTATATAAAATTATTATTGAAAGTAAAGGTGCAAATTCTGTTTCTGTAAATTATTTAAAAAGCCCTGGGATGTTTGTTGTTTGTTGGATTTTGGTTAAAATTTTGCTTCATAGTGTTATAAAAGCACCGTAATGTGTTCCTGTAATTCATCTTGTGAAGTATTGCATTACCACCGCAAAGGTTGTGGTTTGATTCCCAGAAAACACATACTGATAAAAAACGTATAACTGATTAATTTTGAATAAAAACGGCTACAAACTGCATAAACGTAAATGCACTAAATCATGCGGGAAAAGAGGGGTTGTTCCCCCATATCAATTCACCACATTATGTATTTCCACTGTCACCATTAGACACAGCATGCATAATCAAATTAAGAGCTCCCCATTTTAAAACATTAAATGATTATAATGTTTTAACAAAAGAGTAAAGAGTAAAACAAAAGAGTAGTCTGCATGTGTTGTTATACAGTAGACAAACATTTATGCATGGCTGCAGCTAATGTGGTTTACAGCTCTGCAGATTATTTACTATGTGACAGATNCCCCCCACACACACACACAAACCACATACACACACTCTGAAATGGTAGACCTATACCTTTAATATTTTCATGAATACTACAATGAACATGATTTCCAGGATTTTTTTAAAAAGCAACCAAGAAAATAACAGCACAATAAAAAAGCTACAAACAAAAATGCAGGATAAATGTATTTTGTATTTTTTTAGGATTTAAAACATAGACATACTGCTGCCTTCACACACATAATGCTAACCAAACACTCAAAAGCATGTCTGTCGATACACTTACAGCGTTATACATTCAGTAAAAAGAGAACTTTTGGGGTCAGGGAGAGCTGCTCAAAATGAAAATAACGCTTCATTAATTAACTTTTGAGAATTAATCTATGTCGTTTCATTGCATTATCAGCAATACTCTACATAATATGTGTGCTGGAATATTCAGTAGATCTTGAGAAGATTGAACTTCTGCGTTCAGATAACTGGTGTGAGAAAGTTGTGCATTGGCTGAAAAACATGGGAAACTGCTCCTTTACTGCCTTTATGACTGCTCTTCTGAACTTCTCCCCAACAAAAGCATAGACGATGGGATTGAGACAACAGTGGCTGAAGGCAATAGTTTCCACCCATTGCATGGCCAGGCCCAATCCAATACTCCACTCACAAGAGACCAGGTAGCCTTGTGTCTGCAGGAAGAGAAGGAATATGCAGATGTTGTATGGTGTCCAAAAGAGGAAATAAACAGCCACCACAGCCACGATGAGTTTAATAACTTTTAGCTTTTTATGTGATTTGATGCTGATCAGAGTGGGGATGACCCGGGAATAACAATAGCCCATAATAATCCCAGGGAGACAAAAGCTTAAGAAGTTTAGCGAAAGGAAAGTAAATGACTTCAAGGCTTCACTTGAAAACTGTGATCCACAATATATTGAATGATTTGCTTCCCTGTTCTCATGGGCAGATAAAATATTAGGAAGGGATGCAAACAGGCTGAGAACCCACACGCACGAAGCCAGAACCGAACTCATTTTGACAGATCGATTTCTGGAAAAAATACTATGGGGGTGGACGATGATGGCATAGCGATCCAATGTCATAAGGATCATGAAGAAGATACTGCCATAGAGACCCAGCATGTATAAGCCTGTTATGGCATGACACATGAATTTGCCAAAGATCCACTCAGCCATGGCAGCATGGGCCCAAAAGGGGAGTGACATGAGAAAAAGCAGGTCAGATAGAGCGAGGTTGAGAAGGCACACATCAGTCATGTTGGATTGGTGACGGTATCTGATCAGGATCCACACAACCAGGCCATTTCCAAATAAGCCAGTGATGAAGACTATGCAGTACAGGGTTGGAAGAAAGACTTCGCTGAAGGCCTTTGTGTTGTCATTGTTGCATGGCTGTGAATCACTTTCGTTGTAGTAGGCATCATAGTTATCTTTTAAAGAACACAAAAACACAATGTTTAATCACTATATAGCTGTTTCTATTGCATTCTGAAATCTCAACATTGCTCCATAAATCTCTTCAGGTTGTAGCCAGAATTAAAGTCATACCACAAACTCAAGATTTTAGTCTGGGTTTCCATGACATCTAGTGGTCACGTTATGTATGCTCGTATTTTAACGCCGTACATGTTTTAAATGGCTTTAAAAAACGTTTTCAAGATTTTCCAAAATCAAAACGTTTTTTTTTTGTTTTAATTTTTGCTTATTTAAATGCCTCCTTTAATAACGTTATTTTACAGGTTCATTGCCTAATTTTAAACAATTAATGATTTGAAACATTTGAAATGGTAGGGTTAGAAAAAACAATTATGCTCGTTTTAAGTTCTTATTATTGTAATAATTTAAATTAGAAAGATTTTTAAAATTTAAATTTAAAATTAATTTGTAACTTACAGAGTGTCGTTAAGTCCTCGTTCATGTCTCTTGGCTATGACAACTGAATCTGTTAAATTTGTGTGTGATGCTCGTTGTCAAAAAGCATCGCAGATCAGAAGAGGTGTGATTTCCTGAACCTCCTAAAGGCGGGACTTCATCTTTCAGAAAATAACATAATGAACTTAAATCAACACTTTTAAATGCTAAATATACTAGAAGTATACCAGACCATAGTTTATGCTTTGTTTGATTATGCCAAAGCATATTGACAATATGCACAATCATTGCATAATCATCCATTCTACTCCAAATAGCCATAGTTTTCTAAAAGGAAACATTAAAAAAGTACATCTATCTATTAAACACAGAATGTAACTCACAATGAGATATGAATACTTAATATGAAGTAAAATAATGATATTGAACAGTTTAACTGTTGTATTTACCATGATATATAAAATCTAGTCTTATGGAATGTATCGTGGCAGGATTCACATACAGTATTGCAAATAACTTTATGTTGAGAAATAACAGAGACACGGCATTTTCAGCATCAAAGAATAAAATACTTACTGTACATACAGTGGAACAATGCCAATATATGAATTCATTAAAATATTATTTGGTAATAGCATTTATTATTATTTGTAAAGGTATTTGCACAGCGTCATATGTTTAACAATATGTTTAACAAATTATTTTCGTCATTTTTAATGTCTCCGTAATCAACCTTCTCTAAGGACTCAGAAAGTGTCAGAACGCCCTCTTAAGGTTCATAATAATGGCGCGGCTGAGGAAATAAAAGCTCAAGAGACAAAGTTATAATACTGCCTATTTAGTGAACTTCACTTGCAGCTGTTACTATAGATCTGGTAGGTGTACAGTTTATTCATTTCTGGGTCCTGATAAGTGATAGTCATGATAGTGGTTGCAGGAATAAATTGAGTAACATATTAGAAAAAATATAATCCTTGTGCAAATGTCAAAAGTTTACATTGTTAAATAAATATTGTCAGGCTCCTTCAAAATATATCAAAATATAAAATGCAATGCAGTCATCAACAGACATTATTTTTAACACGATATTGTAAGGTACAAGAGGCGGGGCTTATTAAAGGAGAACAGCCAATCAGACTGACGCTGGAAGTAAACACTGTGTGACTTTCATTTGCAGCTTCACTGTTACCACTGTAAAAACACCTGTTATTATTATCAGCTGCGTGTTGATATTACACGAATCCCACTATGAAATAGGTAGAATGCATGTAGTCTTGTTGTAAAATAGCTTGTATCCTTAATGTCATTTCTTAACAGCGCTCCTGTTTACCGCGCGCGTGCTTCCCGCCGCTAGTTCTTTCAGGCCGGGCGCGCTCCCGCACACAAAATTCCCAGCTCAGTTCAGTTAAGCGCGGGCATGAGCAGACGCGGGAGCGGCACTCGGCGGATTAGCGCAGAATTCACACGCATAACTTCTTTACCGTGCTAAAACTGATGAGGACGCGCAATTGAATCAGTAAGCGTTTCATTGTTTCATCTTTTATTGCGATTTTTCGATGATATTCCTTGTACTTAAACTTCGCAACTTTATAGGCAAATGCATTACTGTGTACTTTTTATTGGCGTCAGATTTGACAAGTAAAATGTTTGAATGTGTTTTATTTGTATTTCTCTTTCGAGAACTGGCAGGTTTTTCTGAATACTTGACCGTGATACATTGGCGCAGGTGTTTTTATGAAAGAGCGAGAAACGTTCTTGTTCTCTTTAATTGTATTTAATGCATTGTGTTTTAAAGGTGACAGACATATAGATGAATGGTGCTTCGATGTTTCCCAATGTCTGGACGGTCGAGTGAATTGAAATAAAGAGGATTTGCTGTGACATGAGTTCAAGAGACGCTGCGGTCAAAACTCCTGTGGGGTGAGTCTCTACACCTCCTGACAACTGTTAAGATTAAAATACATGTAAAGACTAAAATATATGAACTCACACAAGTGGATAGATAGATAGATAGATAGACAGACAGACAGATAGATACTGCTTATTAAACAACTGCCATTTCAGGTCAGTAATGCCTAAACAAAAGATTGCCATTGCATTTTTCCTGCCGGGATAAAAGCTTTATTCTGGCAGCTACATGAGGTGAGAGCAACCAGGAAATAACAAACAAACAACTGCTGGTTCATTTAACAGTGATGCTTTTGTATTCCACCTCTCACACCTTTTGTCTTCTGCGCTTTTGTCTCAGTTGCTCATTATTCCATGTTATTGAGCAAAATGTATGCTTCGCTTTTCTACATAAGACACAGTTTGATCTGTAAATTTAGTATTATAAAGTTAAGCCTCATGAGTTCCACCCAAACAAAGGTGTTTTCCAAAATTGTGTATTTTTTACACAAATAAACCTTAGTTGATGGTAAAGTATCTCATGTCATCATTTAAATGTTAGTCAGTGGCTGCTCTCTGACAGCACAACAGTCCACTTTGTAAATCTTGCTCACAGCCCCCCTTTCCTTTTATGTAATCAGACCCCATTACATAGCAAAAGCAGTGAATGATAGTGGTTATTTAAAGCCTGAACAGTTGTTGGCCATTCCCAGCACCAATCATTTCACTGGTGTGGTGTTGTTGTAGTAGTGCTCTTCCTTAAAAAAGATTCAGCAGTCTTGACTTTTAATATATCCCTTTTAATATATAAATAAGATACCATTATTTAGGCTTTGAATTAAAAACCAGTTGTAAAGCTCATACTTTTGCTCACATCTAGATGCGGTTTGGTCTTTGCCTTAGTCTGTGTGAGTTTGTGGTTACCCTGACGCTCACCTGATGTGTCACCAATTATTTTATTTAGTTCTAAAATTTTCATGAATGTTTCATGGTTATAGCTGTAAGGAGGGCTCTTTGAGAACTGTGTGATTCCAGAAAGAAGTCATCAGCTTTCACCAGATGTCCAAACACATGAACTCACCAGTCACACAGTACAGTTGTCTTGTTTAGGCTTTAGTGGTGCATTGATTTTATTAGTATGTGTTCATGTGGGTTTTAAAATGTTAAGCATGGCACATTAATCAGATTCACAGGAACAGAAACACTTTGTTAGGAGACCAAGCAGTAAAGGGTTTATCTTGTTTTTTGTTTTGTGGGTGTGAGGAGTATAGGTGGAGCTCTCAACAGGTCTCAGGTTGGTTCCCAGGCTTGTGTTTAAATTTCATGTAGGTGTTTTACTCTTAATGAGCAGCTAATTGTTTTTACTGCTCTATAAGGAATTTATACACCTGCTGGATCTCACAGTACAATTAAGCATTTTCCACCATTATACAAAATACAGTGTGCACACAGTACAGCAAAACACATATAATTTGAAAAACAAGAGAGGTCCTTGTGTGATACTGTAATTGGTAATATAAGTAGTAAATAATCTCTTTATAGAAGACTAAAGTAGAGAGAGGGTTAATTTAAAATCAGTAACCTGTTTGTTTAGACCATGGGTTTCTCAAAATGGGGTCCAGGCACTCCAGTCTTGGCAGCCAGTCTTGCTGCTAATTTTATAAAAGCTTTTCAGAAAACTTGAAAAACATAGTTACTGTTAAATCTGGAAGCAATTTGAAAAAATGACCATCTTCAAACCATGTAAGTGGTATTAACATGATTTAAGGTGTTCTTGGAAGTCCTTGGAGAATTGTCTTCCATGTAAGCTGTCCCTGGACCCAAAAAAGTTTGATAACCTCTGGTTTAGACATTTGATAATTGAGTATCTTCTGCTGATCTGCTGGTTTGTTGTGAAGTCTTGAGGCGTTTGGAGACCTGAATTATGATACTGGAATAATCGTACTGTGATCGTTGACTTTTCATGTCTGTTGGTGTTTCATGTATTACGTTTTTTAAGTAGGATGTGTTGCTGATAATGATTCGGCAGATCTGGCTTGTTGTTTAGGTGTGGGACAATTACTGGCATGAGGCCTTTGTCAGTTATTTATGCTTGATTCCTTGACCCTCAGTTATCTGCATAAATACAAACTCCATGATCTTGGAAAAATAAAACTGAAAACATTAGAACGCTATTTAATTTCTTATGAAAAGTGCTGTAGCTGATAATGTATATCTAAAATTCACACACTCTATGTGCAAGTGTCAACAGTTCACTGTGTTTTAACATTTTTGTACTGTAGATTACATTTTATTGAATATTGGACACAGACATATTAAAAACTCATCCCCTTAATTGCATGTAAAAAACTGTGGTTGGTCAGTTTGCATGTTGGTCAGACAATCTCTTCCTGTCTAATTGGGTGGCTCTTGGCAAGAATAAGTTGCCAGTTACCAGATTTTATGCCAATAGTAAAAACTTTCACTATGCATGTATCTGTACATCTCAGTGTGCTGCAGCTCAGATTTCTTCTTCCTTTCCTGTCTGTCACCAATACTTAAAATAGACATCTGTCTAACTAACCAGTGGCTCACTACAACCTTCTCCCCTTCCACACCCACCACAACCCACACTGGAGCTCTGAGACACACCCTGCATATTAAACATGACTCACATATCTCTCATGTTCTAAAAAGGAATGATTCTCTCTTCATTTGGGAATGATAAACCTTTTGTACATTTATTTTTGAACATGAATTTATTTTACAGAGGTGAATATGCTTAACATAATTTACAAATCAGCGAGTCTCATAAGCTGAAAGATGAGAAACAACTTTGCATATTTTAGCAGCAGCACATTGGTCTTCCTTATTAATGGCTGAGCAAATATACCAGCAATCCTGGCGCAGCATGTCTGTTTGGTCTGTTAGCGCAGCACCAAATGAATTGCTGTGATGAGAAGCTTGTATGTTGAATCCTGCAGTAGATCTAGGTTTTATTGAGCGGGTGCATATACTGCAAGTGATCCTTACAGACTCAAGATGGGTTAACACCTTTTATCCTGTTAGGAATGATCTGGACAGCAGTGTCTGTATGTTCTTTGGTGGTTGCTCTGCCGTGTGTCATAGCTTGTTGTGGCTATTTTTGGAGTTAGCTGTCAGACGATGCTTGAGAACTTTGCCTGAGAGCTTTTAGCCACTCACTTCAACAGCCGTTGCAGTGGAGGCCACAGAGCGACAGTTCTATCAGAGAGTTTGTCTGTCCTCCAAGATTGGTCACAAAATGATCCTCCCAATCTTATCACCCCAGTGATATTAACTTGTCGGACACATAACAAAAACGTGGGAACACCTAAAATTTGCCCAAAAGGCAGTTTGGGCAAGGTTGCTTCTCAGACTGAAGCAACAGTTAATTCCTCCAAGAACACCCAAGATAATTCTGCCATCATTTATTTACTCTAATGTAATTGTAAACTCGTATTACTTTTTTTAGTCATTTTGCTGAATTTTTTATTGTGTTAACTTTTATAAAATCAGAGTAAATTGTGATGTATAGAGCTGCGGAGGTCCATAAACAACAAATTTTTTTGTTTTACACATGATGTGTGCAATATTTCAAAAAACTAATTACATTTGTGTATAATAAATATGGTGTTGTGGCAGGTTTGATGCTGATGACCGTAAATAGCATTAATTTCTGTGTGTGTCTTAACTTACTGTGATCTGGCAAGTTAAATATATATTTGAATAGGATTTGAGAGCTGAAAGGGAGGAGAATATGTTCAGCAATTTTTTGTTATTTTTGGTGCATGACGAAACCAGTCATGATAAACCAGTAATCATCTGAAACCAGTCATATATGATGAAACCAGGGTAAATGGTCATAGCTTTTTCATTTTTGGCTAAACTAATCCTTTAAATATCAGTGTCAGGATTTACTAAACTGCTCATCTGTAACTATAGCAACTGCTATAACTATGTTCATTTAGCACATTAGGAGTAAAGCTTGTTTATTGGTGCAGAAGGTGTTAATAGTGCTGTATGTTATGAGAAACTGGTGTGGGTCTTGTGAGACAGGTTAGGGAGCAGTAATTAAATATCTGCTAAGGATCTGAGACATATTCCTAATTCACTCAGTGGCTCTGGGTGTTTGGAAGAGGCTAATTATTATATCCTTATCCCCACCCACTGATTCCTTTGGGCTTTCTTCTTCTAGACTAGGCCTGAGCAAACACCTTTCCTGCAGTTTTCCAGACATCTCTCAAAGAGCTTGTGTCCATGACAGTACAGGATTGGTGCAGTTTTTTAAAAGTGGCCAATTTATGCTCTGGTCCAAAACAGCTGACCAGTGAATACAGACCTTATTGTAACTGCCAAAAACAGTAATGTTAACTCAAAATTTGGTAGGACTTGAAGATGTTTAAAAACATTACCTTCAATCAGGTTTGTCACTGGATAAGAGCGCCTCTCCTTTTAGGTTTGTCCTACTGAAATCACGGCTATATTATATAATCAGTGTAAGAGGGATATTGAGTCATAAACCAGTTAACAAATTCTTTTCTCATAGAGTCTAAATGAGATACTAAAGGCCAGATAATGCACCAAACAGCAGGTATCAGACTCTTCGCACATTTCTGCAGAATTTTGATGCCACCTCTAGCTATTACTAGAGAGAATAGAAAGCTATAATAGAAGCTATTACTCCTACATACTGTACAGTGTAAATAATGATTGTGAAGACAATCGCTATAAAAGCAAGCAGAGTATTACCACATCAGCATTTCATTACCCATTACTACCAAAAAGGCCACTGAGCCTTATATACTGTAGATGACACTGTACACTGTTGTTATGGTGATGCTGCAGCCATTGTGTGCCATCTACACCTGACTCCTCTAATTAGTGCTTAGGTGGATGGGTCATCCTGTGATGCACAGCAGACGGCTTGAGAATGAGTGAAGCACTGGCTAAATCCCTACAGACTTTAGATTAGCAGCAGAATAGACAACCTATTGATTTACATAAGACCATTTGCTTAGAAGGTCTTTATTAGTTATGCAAACATCTTAAATTTTTTTGGTGAACAAAGTAAAGTAAAGACTTTTGCCCAGTACTGCTACTGTACATGATTTAGTGGTGTGACAGTAACTTGTTTTAAGAACGTGTTTTTTTCAATAACAAGCAGTTTATCCCGGCATGTAGCAGTGTGGTGTGACAAAACACTACATTGTTTTTTTGTCACATTTTAAAGGGTGTTAGTTCAATGCCAGAAATAAGCTGCTGTTAAGCAAGCAGACAACATCAGCGTGAAAGCACAATGTCCATTGAGTGCTCAAAGGCATTAAATAGCAAGTATCCAGCACAATGACTTACCAACAGTACCTAAAATCTAGAACAGATTCATTCTACAATTGAGTATGTTCTCAGTGTTTGTCATTTGTTTAAAAACGAATCACTGATTTGTTTGATGCTTTACTAATGATCCTACTACAGGTCCATGTTTTTTTGTTGTAGTGAAATTAATGTTTAGTTAAATACTGCTGTTTCATTAAAATTGTTGAAATTGTTGAAACTGACTGGGTTTTTGCTAGTTATTTATGGCATACAGACAGTACATGTGACTTTGAGTAACCAAAGGGTGGAAAACATTACTTTTCCTTCCATATACACTGTAAGGCCACCGCTGGCTATGTTTAACTGTCTGAGGTGGTCAAGAGGTAGTCATATTATATAAACAGCTCATACAAATCCTGTTGTACTTCCCTATTATTTTGTAGCCACGGCAGGCACCTCTTCTCTCACCCTCTTTTTTCCATCAACTGCTCTCTGGAGAGGTTGAGTAATTGGGCCCAGGATCCCAGTGAGTGTTTGTACCATAGGGACTGAGTTTTCTGTCTCCCTGGAGAACTGTCTGTGTTTTTTCCAGCAACCGTGGAATGTAAAGGCCGCCAGCCCGCTTTGTCTTTCCATGTGTGGGTGTTTGGAGCGAGAATGGCATTGTGGAACAATCGTGCTACTTCAGCAATTTTCTTGACGGAACAGTTGATATTGATATTACTATCTTTAATTTATTCCACATTTTTAGTGTGTGTGTTTTATAAATATATTGCCGGCATTTAGAACTTAATGAAAATTTTTTAAACACTTGTGGTACCGACATTTGGGTATATGTCTGCTCTTTCAAACAACTAGATATTCTGCTCTGTCTTTATGCTAAAGCAGTGATAAGCTGTGTATAGCCCATCGAAACCCAACCCTTATGCACTGTAAAAAAAAATTAACTTGTTTCAACTAATTATTTTTTAGCAACTAGTTCCACAGATTTTTTTCATTGATTCAATTTCACTTTTCAAAGTGCTAATTCATTCAAGTGCTAATTTAGTTGGCCCAACTTGACACCAAGTTTAAAAAGTATTTTTGAAAGTATTTTTGCTCAACTAGTTTTATGTTCATTCAACTAAAAAGTTTTAATCGGGATAGTTTGGGCAGCATAACTAGACATTGATGTAATACTAGTTACATTTTATACAAAAGTTAAGAATTTTATTACCAAGTTATTTGATTTTATTACCAACCACACAAAAACACTAATGAAAACACATTTGCCTTTATTTCTTTAAAGAACTTGAAGGCTTTCAGGATAGTCACTCAGTTAAGTGATTTTTGATATATAAAAGCACTGAATTTCCATGTAATGTCTCAACATCACAACAGCAAGATGAGACAGAAATAAGGAAAGAGATTTTTTTTCCTCTTCACTCCAGTCACTTAACGATATGTGTTATTTACTGTTAAACTGCTCCTCGCAGCAAACTCGCAGCCCGC
>JAZGTK010005385.1:0-22557 GCA_036877625.1 Ambastaia sidthimunki
TGACTGCAAAATGCCCTAATTGACCAGATCAGAATCAAGTATGACAGAGCTCTGTAAAAATAGTTTTATCACTATATGTCTATTACGCTGAGTTGGCAGAGTTTATCTTGTTCAGACTTGGCATTCTGATTGTTATTCTGATTATTGCAGGTGGAGCATGAGTGTGGCGTCACAGTTCTGCTGCAATGCGTGCTATTGGCTGTAGGATGAACCTGCCGGCAGTGCTAAATGGCCTGCTGGTGTCAGTGGTGGCAGCCTTGCTTTGGAAGTACGTTCGCCTGATTGAACACACGTCACAGCTGGAGGAGGAGCTACAGCTCACACGCCAATCACAGGAGTTCTCACAGGTGCGTATTGATTACCACGGTGCCCTGTCAGCCCTTCAGGAGCATGGCACCAGAATGGTCTGCACAGGCAAGATGCACACCGACCGCATCTGTCGCTTCGACTACCTCTGCTACTGCACAGAGGCAGAGGAGTTTGTGTTCTTCCACAGCAATGCCTCCGTGATGCTGCCCAACCTTGGCCCTCGACGTTTCCAGCCCGCCCTGCTGGACCTCTCTTCTGTGGAGGACCACAACACTCAGTACTTCAACTTTCTTGAGCTCCCGGCTGCAGCTTTGAAGTTCATGCCAAAGCCTGTGTTTGTGCCAGACATCACTCTTATTCTGAACCGTTTTAACCCTGACAACCTCATGCACATCTTCCATGATGATCTTTTGCCCATCTACTACACCATGCAGCAGTATTCAGACCTGGATGATGAGGCCAGGCTTGTTTTCATGGACGGTTGGAGTGAGGGGGCTCACTTCGATCTCTACCGCTTGCTCAGCAGCAAGCAGCCATTGCTCAAGGAGCAATTGAAAACCTTTGGCAAACTTATGTGCTTCACCAAGTCATATGTGGGACTATCAAAGATGACAACATGGTATCAGTATGGCTTTGTACAACCGCAAGGGCCCAAAGCCAACGTTCTAATATCAGGAAATGAAATTCGTCAATTTGCTTCATTTTTGATGGAGAGGTTTAACATCACGAGAGCAGAGAAGATGGATGATGAATACATTGTAGTTTTTAAACGTACCACAAACAGGCTGATTCTTAATGAGGCAGAGCTTATTTTGGCTTTAGCCCAGGAGTTTCAGATGAGGACTGTCACTGTGTCTTTGGAGGAGCAGTCGTTCCATAGCATTATTCAAATTATCAGTGGGGCGTCTATGTTGGTCAGCATGCATGGAGCCCAGATAATCACGTCCATGTTCTTGCCCCGTGGTGCTGCTGTGATCGAGCTCTTTCCCTATGCTGTAAACCCAGAGCAGTACACTCCTTACAAAACCTTGGCCTCCTTACCCGGCATGGACCTTCAGTATGTTGCGTGGAGAAATACCATGGAAGGAAACACAGTTACATACCCTGATCGCCCCTGGGACCAGGGTGGTATCGTCCACCTGGAGAAAGAGGAACAAGAACGTATCCTTGCCAGCAAAGAAGTGCCAAGGCATCTTTGTTGTCGTAATCCAGAATGGCTTTATCGCATTTACCAGGACACTACTGTGGACATTGCCTCTTTTCTAGATGTAGTCAGAGAGACTTTGAAAACAAAGCCTAATCTCAAAAAGTCCAAGGTGGCCAGCACAGTACATCCTGGTCGGGTCCGAGAGCCCAAGTGCCAGACGTCAGTACAGGCCACCAATGAAGCAAAGCTGTCAGTGTCATGGCAGATCCCATGGAACCTGAAGTACCTAAAAGTGAAAGATGTGAAATATGAAGTTTGGATCCAGGAGCAGGGAGAGAACACATATATGCCTTACATTCTCCCCCATCAGAACTATACCTTCACAGAGAACATCAAACCCTTTACCACATATCTAGTATGGGTGCGCTGCATCTTTAACAAGAACCTCTTGGGCCCGTTTGCAGATGTTCTTATATGTAAAACTTGATTTAGTCAGGTTAAACGTATCACTGATGTTAACAGAGCCAGTGGAGAATTACTTTGAGGAATCATTTTTAGGAAGAATTTTCCTGAAAATTATGTGGCGTGACTTTTTTCAACCCCGTTGTCAAGATATTTTGATCTTGATTGTTCTTTATGGTTCTTATGGAGTGTCGTGACCTGGTAAAGAATGAAAAACCTGCCTGGAGTGAAGATCTGGAGGGAATGCAAATGACTGAAAGTTCTCAATGACTTTATTTATTAGAAATGTATTATGTAATTTAAATTTGTATTTATAAGTCTAAGAGACTGATGTTGTCTAATTACTGCTGTCTTTTGTTGACTGAGGGACTGCATACGTTTTTTGTGACCTTTGACATTGATCTGAATTGTATGTGACTATGAGTGTAAACTCTCCCTGTAAAGGTTGTATTTTTGCATTGACTTTAGTCATGATGAAGCATTCTTGGATTAGAACCTGTAGTGTAAAGGAACTGCAAGTAAATACAAGGAAAAACGTGAACGTGATAGATATACCGACATACTATTTTAAAAATAGTCAGCTTGAATCGACTGTGGTTTTCTGCAGTGTTTATTTTCTCTCTTATTTCAACCAGCCTCAAGCACTAATTGTTTACCTGATTAATATTGTTTGCCAGTAAGATATCAAATTCATTAATAGAATTTTCCCCCAGATAGATATTTAATGATTTAGATGATGTGGTTTAAACACTGAGTTTAGAAATTTCAGAATTTATTTTTTTTAACTTTGGGGGCATTAGCTCTATACTGAATAAATCTGGTGCATAGATAGTATGGATGGTCATAGCAGCATAATGGTTAAAGATTTGGGCCGGTAATAAACAGGAAATGTGTTCAGACCTTGAGTAGACAATACATAAACTTTATAGCTACCAAGTTCTCTACTGATAGTTGGTTTGGGTATGAAGCATTTGCTTAATGTCCTATAGAGGAGTAACGGTACTTTGATAAATTGTTCTGTGACTGCACAAGCCTTAAATAATGCAATATTAAAGATGTTCTTACTGAGTGTTTATTTCATATGCTGTGTGAAACCACTATTAAGATTTGCTTTATAATCCTATAACATCTATATCACTGACTGCTCTAGAGGAGGATGACACATTAATTTTTTTTGTGTTTCAAGTGCTATTGTGCATGTCCTTCATATGTAACTAGTGCAGTTCAACAAAGGTGAGTTTTGGTATTCTGACTTGTAGATTATTTATAAGATGGAAAGTGTATTTTAACTATTCAAATGATTTATTGAAAATCTGTGAAATCTATACACTGTAAACTGGATTTCTTAAAGGTTGCACAGTGTTTAAAATTGTATTGTGGGATACATCAAATTCAGCAGAAAACCACATGCGCTTTTTTCCTCCATATAATTTGGGTGACATTTCAAGGCACCTGTATTGTTTTTTTTTAATTACTGAGGTTATAATTTAAACTGTCCTTCGACTTTCTGCTCTGCATGGAAATCAGTTCCACCGATGCTTGAACAGATTAAACCAAGAATGTTTCTAATTGAAATTTAGAAAAAGGAAACCTCAACCATGAAGTTTATTAGCATAACTCTGTTTTAATGGTAATTTTATTCATGTAAAGTATGAGGATAATAGATTCATTCTGTTTGTAATACAAAATAGCAGAAATGTCCTGTGCATATAATCAGAGAGGAAAACAATCTAGGGTCTAGTATCTGTTTTTCACTTCACTTTGAGTTAAGAAAAGGTTTGCCATGGTTAAACACTTCTCCAATTTCTCATTCTCTCATTTCAATCATTAGAAGGGTGTTTAAACATAGAAATGCAAAGATGTGAAGGACTGAGTCCAGTAAACCATCCTGTTCCTTGTGCCAGTGATGAGATTTATCTTTTAGTGCCGTTGTCACTTTTACTAAATGTATAATTTCTCAGGAGTCTTTATGATTTCTTATCAATGCTTACATTAATTATTTGATGATAAATTGTTTGTTTTCTCAGTTTGACATTTAATGTTTTATGATTTTTGTTTTCTAAGCCGTAAAGAAGTCCTGTATTGTTATTATGCTAAAATCTATAACAGATGGATTGTTAAACAACAGATTAGAGAAATAAAATACATTGTTTTTGCACTTTATCTCTTATATTTACTTACATTCACTTTATTTTGTACTGAGAATTTGTGGCCCGTTTTACAAATGTTTTCATCCATTAGTAGGTTATGCTTTTAACACTATTTTTACCTTTAAAACCTGTAATTTAAAATGCAGCACTCTAAAAAACAATGTGCAGAGATTCTGATTGCAAAATTATTTTAACTACAGTTTCCTGGAGAACAGCTGAATTTTTTTTCCTCTGGGCAGTAGCCCATATTTCCGTGTGACCTTTACTCTTGGAAGAAATGGAGATCCAGAGAGATAGAGGCAGCAGAATGTGACTTCAAAGAACAGAGGATCTGATAATATGCTTCATGTAGGGCAGTGTCAATTCAAGGTTTCATGTCAAGGGTAATACTGCTGAAATGCATTGAAAGAGCGTGTGTTGTGTTCCACATCAAGAGATCAAATCAAAACAAAACAGGTTTCAGGCAAGAAGAACAAATTACATCAGCTTGGCTTAAAGAGCTCATTAACCTATATAGAAAGTGCTACTGGATTAAATCTTAGGATTCGTTAAAAATGTGCTTTATAGGTGCATTTATATGGAAAAGACACGCAAGTCATTTTTTTGTGTTACTAAAGTAAAAAAAGATGCTTTAGTACACTGAATAAACTGATTTTGTGAGAAAACGGCTTATAGCTTAATTATTTGACAGCCTGTGAGCTAATTTTCAAATTAAACTTTTAAACTGTTTATGACTTGTATTTGCAGTTTACAACAAAAAAAGCTGTTGTACAAAGTCACAGAGCATATTGTGACTGGTAAGAGTTTATGGCATTGTTTGTTAATTTCTATATTTGCGAATGGCAACTGACATATGTTGTGTGGCAAGTTAATAGGTGTGTTTGACAGGATGCTGTGCTAATGAGGTAAATGTCAGTGTTTCTCAACCAACAGGGCCTTATTTAAAATAAGACAAAACAAGCATTAAAATAACCTAAAACCACACAAAACTACTTATTGTTTTGTCTTTTATAACAAACTTCTTTCTAGTTATGCCAAGCTCTAGAATATTTTATTTGGCAGAAATTGAGTAGGTGGGCATCAGATAATGAACAGTGGAGGGGACATTGAAGTAAAAAAAGGTTGCAATCTACTGGTGTACGTGAGTCAAGCTGACAGTTACATTTTACCCAGTTATTTAGATGTGAGGTTACATCAAAAGAATCTCTCGTTTACGCTGCTGCTACATGGATCGAACTTTTCGAATTGATTTAATTTTCTCATATAAAAATTCTTACAACAAAGACGGCAAAAGGGTCTAAATCCATAAAGAATGTGCAGCAGGTGCAAAAAGAAATTAGCTTTAGTTACGTTACTCAACGAAGGTCAAAATAAATGAGGAGAGATGTGACAAAATCCCAATCACAGACATTTCCATCCGCATGGAATTAGATTTCTCAGAGGACACCTGAAAAACGGTAATTTCCTTCTTAATTTTTTAGAGGTTGCATAAAAACAGCTGGGTTTGTTGGAGTGGGATTGAAATCCAAAATATATCTGTGAAACAGGAATTTACCTGACCTCCTTAGGGAAACCGTGCTTAAGACCTGGAATTATTCATCAGTGGAGATTTCTTAGATGTGAATTGCATTGATGGAACTCTTCTTTCCAAAGGAAATGTGACTCTTTAATTGGATCTTTGTTTTCAAAAATAACCTATTTGAAAACCCGAGTGGGAGAAGGTGAACCTCAGGGCCTTTGAAGTCAGGGTTGGGTTTCATTGACTTCAAAGGTGGAAATCCTTTTTGTTCACATTTTGAACTCTGTGCAGTTTTCATTGCTTTTTACCTCTTATTGATGAATGTAATAGGATCTCTACAAAGTAAAACATCATTAACCCTTCAGTCTCTATATAAGGGCAAAGCAGCAGCATCGAACACAGAAAACACTGCAATGCATATTGTATATAATGACTGCAGAATAAAACAACTGCTGTTTGTGCAATGTCAACACTCCTCATTGGTGATAACATGCGAACAGATACAGTGTGTAAAAGAGGTGCGCTACCTACAAATTATGCTATTTTTTGCAGAACACAAATGTAACATTCATTCTAATTTTCAGTTAAATTATGTTGATGTGTTTACCTTCTGAGCCACAAGCAGGTTCCAACATTCCAAACATTCCATCTTCAATTGGTCGTACAATCAGATAGTAACGCCCCAAACTCACACTGTTGTTTGGGTTGCTTGTTAAGCCAATGCGTTTATGTCTGGGCCAGTCAGGCTGTTCAAACGTGCATATTGAAATAAATGTTACTTTTTTTTAAACACAGCACCATTACCTGTACACACAAAGTCCAATTTACAGTCCCATTTTTTGTAGAAACAAGAACACTGTCAATTTATATTGACAATATTAATCCTTTCATTCTTTTGTTTAGCATGTGCTTGCAGTATGCCATCACCAGCAATTTTCCAGGTGCATCAATTTGGAACTAAACTAGAGACGTGGCTTTCTTCTCACATTTTCATATTCTCTATATTATCTTGCTCTGAGATCCAGATTTATACCAAATCTCTGATCTAGCAATGTAAACTCTCATTAAAGCTTTAGAAAGAAAGCAAGCAGCTGAATGGAACTCTCCTGTTTCCATCATATCTGTACACCTGAGACAACAGCCTTAAGTGGGATCTGTCAATCACATTGTTGCAATGAACCTGAGAGGGAGCCTGAAGCTGGCTGCTTATTGTCATGGCAACACTGAGGTGAGAACCTTAAGAACCCTCATTTGCGTCACAGACACACCAGAGAATAGAGATCATGGAACCCTTAAAGAAGACAAGATTGTTTCTAAACAGACAGGAGCTGTAAAAACATCTTACAGGAGTACAGCCTCCTGCAAAACGCTAAAACGTTCTGTAGCTTAAGCTAATATACTGAGCAACTGAAAACCTGTAGCCTTTATCTCTATGGACAAAGCTTCATGTTTAATTCCAAATAAATTAACATTTAAACAGCCATCATGGACACATGGGACCTGTCTTATCTGCGTAAAGTGACTGGATCAAATTGTGACTAGGGGATAAATTATTTTAAGGTGCAGCGTGTAATATCTGCCACTGGCGTCATCAAATGGAATACTTGAACTCCCATGTCAGCCACTGGTCAGTCAAGCCAATAGCAATGCCACAAGCTCACACCATTGGTTGAGTAAGTGTTGCTCAGGTTGCAAGGTTTTGAAAGCATCACAGAGCAGTTTTCACTCTTTAAGGTTCATATGCAGTCTTATGAGAGCGATCATGATAGTCTGTCTAGTGCTGTCTGTGCTAAGTGTCTCCAGACGAGGGTTAATAGGATAACTGTGTCTTAAATAAATCACAAGCAACAAGGAAAGTGGAAACCGCAGAGACAACAGCTTACTCTAAGGTCTTTCTGTGTTCTGCAGGAACCAAACACACAGTGACACATACAGAACTGATGATTATGTTTAAGCAATACAGTCTTATTGTGTTAGACTTAAAAATGTTTCTTAAACTTTTGATGAGCTATAACAAGTTAACTAATTATCACAAATTATTAAGTGCATAGAAATACACAAATAAAAGAACCCTATTAAGTCCATATTAGTTTCTTTTGGAATAGACCACAACTTTATTAAATGTATTAAAAAGAGATTAGATATTTTAATGTTCTATATTGTCCTATAACTAATATATGATAAACATAAACATTGGACTGTGACTATAACAGGAATAACAGGAAAGTAGTTCACCAGGGCAATAGTTAATTTTAACCAGTCTTCACTGCTTTTTGCCTCCAAGTTGGCAAAATTCTTAAAAAATTCTTAATTCTTTCCAGAGAGCAATAAGTCTAAGATTGAATAGGCTGTAATGCTTATGAAAATAACATTTTGCTGCCCAGTACTTTCCAAAGTAACACACACTCTAATGGTGTTGCAAATTTGGCATGGATTATTTATTTTTCAAACACTTGATTCTTTTTATCTGCGACATGAAACAGAACAGCGTTTTTTAAGATCATGCCTTAAGGAAATAGCTCACCCAAAAATTAAAATAGTCTTAACAGTTACCCACAGTTGTACCCCCTGTACCACTTCCTTTTGCTCAACACAAATCCAAAACGAAGATTTTTACAAAATAATTGCATCGATGAAGGTCCATTTAATGCAAGAGAAAAGGTTGTAAAATTGTGCAAAAACATACAGCTATAAGAAATATGTATATGTACAGTATGTATGTATTGCCCCTGACATTGCCTGGCCCTAACAAGTTATTGTTACTCTAAGCTGTACGTGTGGGAACATGGCTGTGATTTTACTTTGTAAGGCATGAATCAAGTTTTCATCTAAGCCCAAGGGGGAAAATTGCATGATGTGCTTGCTTGTCAGCAATACAATTATAAAAAAGAGGTTACAAAGAGGCAGACTTTTATCTGGGTAATTGCATTCTCATTCTCAGCCTTTTTCTCTCTCATTACGTTTATTTTAATCCCTTTTTTGGTTTTGATTAAATAAAAAGATGATTCTGTTCAAATGGATGCAGTCCAGAGGTTACCCTGAGGTAACTTCACTCACACAGTCTTCTGAGAAACTTTCCTGCATGGTCTCTGGCCAGATATAATGACTTGGTCCACTGTCTAATGGTGAGAGAGGTGCAGTTTTATATTTCATCCTTTTTTATCCTGACCTTGTAAGACAAGGAGATCAAGTTGCACTTATTTATAAATGACTAAATACTGTATAGAGTAAAAATTTAGAGTAAAAAAAAAGAGCTAGATTGAGTTGGCATTGAGTTGCAATGTTTTTGATATAGTTTTTGTTAAAAGCAATGTAAAAAGTAATGTTTTATAGAAAGCATTATAGAAGATCCAGTCACCTTATGCAAAGATTTAGACCAAAGAAATCATAATTTCACTTATAATTAAAAAAAATTGGTTTACAAATGGCATATCCTATTTTAAAAACAATAAAAGTACAGGTGTGAACTGTCATATTACAGCAAAGTTATAGCAAAAAATAATTTTAAATTAAAAAATATTATTTCCGACTTGTTTTTTAAAAGGCTCTTATAGTGGCTTCTGTTCTGAACTATACGAACCATCTGCAGTCAACACTCACACGTTTAGAGTTTACTATTCATAAAAATTATTCTCTGATGTGAATTGTAACACAAAAAGCTCAATGATGAATCCTAGTGTCACTGGAACATGTTATAATATGGAACCAAACCATGGAGGGAGAAAAGTAACATTGCTGCATGTCTTATGTTGGCAAAAGAGTACCTGTATGTCCCACAGCACACCAGCGTCAAACCCTCAACCCAACTGTGCAGTATATTGCAGGGGTCATCATGGTTTGTAGCTGCTTTGTTGCCTTGCTGCCTGAACAGCTTGCTGCAGAAAAATAAATTCCTCAGTTTATCAGGACATTTTGCTGGCTGCAAAGCCATCTGTCCAAGCTCAACATAAGCAAGGCAAGGCAACAGAACGATGGCCCAAAGCACAGCAATAAATTAACAACATAAATGGCTTCAACAGAAGAAAATACTGCGTTCTGAAGTGGCCCTGTCAGAGTCCTGACCTCAACCTAACTCAGATGCTTTGCATGACCACAACAGAATGATTCACACCAGACAGCTGAAGAATACTGCTGAACTGAAACAGTTTTAGGATGAAGAATGTTTAATCCCTCCTGACTGTGGTGCCTGTCTGATTCACAATAGCAGGAAACATTTGGTAGTGTTTATTGATGCCACACTTGTGTAGCTTAAAATTTGACTGCAGTTTTTTATATATTAAACCAGCTCATTACTTTATATGGGTATATATGTGCATTCAGCATTTATGTAAGTCAAAGTTGTTTTCAGGGGTTACAAACCTCTTTTCCAAAGTTTATAAAAGAATCTAAGTACTTTGAAGTGAAATTGGATGCAGAACAAAGGAGAGAGTTTCTGGCTCATATTACGCAAATGTAAATGCTTGTGGGATTTCAGACAGGATGAAATGGAGATTTAATGTTTCGCTGATATCATTTATTTATTTTATTTCCCTTCAGCATGATCATAATCTTTAAATGTGTGATCAGAATGGGCTTATGGAAATGGACAAGATCAGCTCATGAACAGATGGGCTTGATATAGCCACTTTAAAATCTGCTGCAAGTCTCCAGTATATTTTTAGAACTGATATCTGTTGGATGTCCTTGGATTATTTTTAAGTTTGTAATTGCGTTCAAACAAAGGAAACTTTGTTTAAACAGATGTGCTCTATACTAAGTGATCTGTTAGCTAGCATCTGATTTGACCATTGACTTCTACATAGAAAATAAACTGTTCAGAACTGTTCTGATTTTGAGGTTTTGAGTGATTTTGAATACTTTTTAAATATTAGCACATTTATTCAGGACAAATCTAGCAAGTTCTGATTTAGCAAATTGTAAACAGAACAATCATTTATAGGTCATTTATAATTCAACTTTCAAAAAGAAATGACTTTCAATAATGCACAAACTGCTAAAAAATCAGTTACTGCAGCCCTGAAATGTGGTTTAGTTAACAATATAAACTTTGAGCACAGTCCAGCAAAGCCTACAGTTATGTATGCTATTAGAACAACATATGACAGCACAAATTCAGAGTCTTTGGATGTTTTGTCCATAACTGTGCCTTTAGGCTCTGAGCACCAGCCCCAACCCAGCTGGGGCTCCTCTGAGACAGCTCAGTGTCACTACACAACACAGTTTCATAATCCTGTGCCTGGTTACTCTATAACTGCCTTCCTTAAAGAGTTTGGAGTTAAAAGGACACTATATAAGAAACACTTAATTCTGTTTCACAAGTTAGCTTAAGTTCCCTTCCTCAATGCACTGCAGAAAACTTCTAGATTTAATCCCAGCACCAAATGTGGAGTGTGTCCTAACAAAAATCTCTCATGTAAATCTGAGATTTATCCTAATCAGGCTTAGTTTTTATTTCTGCTTTGTTGTGCTGGGTAGCTCCGCCCACTGTGAAATGTCACTGATCCACAATCCTAACTACCTTCTGATTGGCTGTAATCGTGTCATACCGTGCAGCACTTTCACATTTAATATGAGCAGACAAATTGCTTGTCATTGTGTGACTCTTATCACATCA
This sequence comes from Ambastaia sidthimunki, assembly GCA_036877625.1. Lineage (NCBI taxonomy): Eukaryota > Metazoa > Chordata > Actinopteri > Cypriniformes > Botiidae > Ambastaia > Ambastaia sidthimunki. The sequence goes on from JAZGTK010005385.1 coordinate 11,202, forward strand.
CGTCTGGTTAGCAAGTCTGAAGTCTCTTCACAGTAACAGGCCTCTGCATGACTCCTGTTTTGCAAATGACCATCTGGAATCTCTTTTCTCAGATGTTGAAATCATCTCAAAAGTTAATCACAGTGCAAGGATTGTCTACCCTGATTAGGGAAATTGACTTAAAAATCCACGAAAACTCACTGCCTCCGCTAATTTTAGCTGTCTTGTGTAATTTGCATGACTTTTTAAACAAGCACACTTTTAGACACCCACAAAAATACATTTGGGCAATTCAAATCAATGAAAGCAAGGGATTTCCATAAACTTACAGTCTGTTGAGAGTTTAGTAATTGGTTATTTACAATATAAGGATCTTTGTGTGGGAGTCATAAATCTCTGTTTAGTCTCAGTTTCTTCTCTTGTATGTGATGCAGCAGGGCTTTGGCTCTTTGCTCTATGTGGCTGATGAGAGATTTGAGTCCAGACATCCCTCCTCTGCTCATCCAGAATTCTTGATCCAAAGACAGGGACCGCAGGAGCATCTTCTCCAGACATCCTGACCGCAGCACTGAAACGGCCTGCTCTGGAAACCTGTCAATCAACAAACCCTCTGTCACACTGCAAATGGGTCACATTTTCTTACAATCACATTTAAAAGCTGGATACCTTTAATTCTCTCGATTGATTAGTTAGAGAATAAGAAAACAGATTCTAAACCAAAATCCTTTTGATACCAGTTCATACAAAGCATGTTTTTGTTCTTCTATGCAGACATGTGTCAGACAGTCTTCCTCGAGTGATAAGCCTGTGTCTTGCTTCTTTTTTCAGTGTTGAGTGCATAAACACTGTTTTTAACAGGATGTGTCAAGATGAAAGAATTTCATCTTTTTAACACACACGGCAGCCCATCAATGTCTGTTTCAGAACAGTGAATAAATCAGAAGAATCTGGGGGCGTGGCTAGCATCACAAGTATTGTTTACAGAAGCCCTTACTCTAAAATTTTAAACCTAATTTTTCTAGTTTTCTTTATTGTCACATTCATCCAAACAAAGCTATGATACTTTCAACTAGGGCAGTTCCTCTGACCTCAGGTGTCCTGAATCAACTCTTCAAAAATTTTAGTTTTTAGTTCAACAAAACAGCAATAAAACAGTCTGGTTGGTCACAAATATTTTCAAAGTGCTTAATACTTACTCATCAATACCTTCAACCAGTCTGAAGTTCAGGTTGTCTTGTGGTTGATGAGGTCTGCCTGCATTGTCAATGAAGACCAGTCTGGATGGTTCTGTCTCACGAACCTATAAATACAAACGACTTAGTTCACATACAGCATATTGTGCATAAATTCATGCATAGATTAATTGCAAATTACATTATCCAAATGCAGCAATCTCAACTTTACACACTTTAAAACATAGAAATGTCATTTTATGAAAATAAAATGTCAATATTAACACATTAAAAACATAATATAAAATCAAATGGCAGCTGCAAACAAATGATGCTAAACCTTTTCTCAGAACTTAAAGTACTTATGAAAAGTACTTGATCTGACTGATCTTAAGGTGACTTTCATTGAATGTATGATGTCACATTCAGGTTAACACAGGCGTCTCAGAAGAGTAACCCAAAATATAGTTTAGTACATTAATTATGGACATGTTCATTATAAACTAATTTAGTATGGTAATAGTATTATCTATCATTTTATAATTTTAATCTTTTTGAGATGTTTTCTTACAAATTGTGAGTTAATTTTTCTTATTCTTAAGTTTTGTGTCTATATTTCTTTAAATAAATGTCACTTGCTTTCATCCTTTGTTATATTACATCATTCATGATGTCAACAGTTAGGAAAGTCATAACTGAACAAACTGAAACTAAACTGTCTTTCCTTAACAGTTAACAGTCAGACAGTTAACAGTCAGACTGACATGTCTCTTTAATTCATATGCACCAGGATTCAGATTAACAACTGAAACATCTTGTGTGAATTAGACTGGTTGCAGAGGGCTCTGCTGTGAGAAAGGGAAAGATGTTTCTGAGCTGTGGAATGTTCTTGTGGGCAAGCGATATTAAAACAGATGACACTAGCAGACTGACTCTACAAACTTAAACCAAAACCACATTGGTGCCCCATTTCTCCAGCTCTCCAAACACTATCAGATAATGACTGCAGACCCAATCTAAGGGCTCCCATGGAAACTGACTGGCTTTTGCTGCCTCACATAATTTGCTTGGGTTTCTAACTCACAGTTTGAACGGGACCTCACACCTTAGGTTGATCTCAAGAGCTGTTGGAAAGATATTACTTTTGATATTGGAGAGGTACCCACAGTATGAGTAAGTTTGTAAGTTTGTGCTAGGCTCTCCTGGTACTGCATAATACTTGCTTGCTATGTGACCTTGTCGTTAAGTCGGTCAATTTAACTTGATGAAAAGGAAAGAAGCCAAGGATTCAAATCCTTAAATCCATAGTGTCATTATTTATGCATGTTTACTCTCTATGGTTTGAAATGTCCAGCTTTCAAAGATTAATGTCTGTCTTATTTTGATGATGTTGAGTCTTATTCAGGCACTCGCTTTTTTTTGATGTTGTGTTTGATTTTAAAACTGCTAAATGTGAGTTTGGTGAAGCAACATTCACTTATTTAATAAATATCTTAAAAATGGTCAGTGCTGTTTATTTCTTAACATGCAGTTCTAATGTAATATGTGTTGACATCAGAGCTGCTTTTGTTAGCGTTCTTGAATTACATAATGACAAATGATACAATGACAAATATCAGCTGTGTTACCAGGATGTGCACCAGATTTAGATCCTTTGGGTTTCCACATCTGACATGCAGAAGGTTTTCTACACACAGTTCTGATGGATCTGGTCTGAATCCACAACAGTACCGGTCCAGCCTGTCATTCACCTGGAGAAGAAAGTGAACCAGACACATCTCTTCTATAATCACTGTTATATAAAAGAAATAGAGCTTTTGCGTAAATAAACATTTAGTACAGTTCACAAAGAGAATGGACAGCTGACAGAACAAAGGCAAAGTTCAAACTCAAAGCCATCTTTCCAGTCATAAAAGTCATTAACCTTCATGTGTAAAAAGATCTCAAGTGGTAATACTGTGGTTTACCTCTAACATTATTGCTGTTGGGTTGCTGTGTGTGGTGAGACAGGCTGTGAGTGTGGAGCACAGGTGTGATGTGACCCTGTGGTTCCTTGGGTACCAGCTGATGTCTTCCCTTGATTTTGAACACATCACTGCTATATTTCACACTGTAAGGTGAACTGGCTGTGATTTCAGAACAGCTCTGTTTATCAACAGATTATGGTTGGGGTTATGACTGAAACAGCAAGGCTGTGATCTTGGATAGGTGATCAAAGAAGACCAGAAACGTATCCCTGAATTCTGATTCGTTGATTGGAATGTTGCCCCAAGGTCAACAATGATTTTGACCCAGGAACATATCACATTTGGCAAAATCATAAAGACCGAGCTGTATATCTATAGGCAGCCAGAAACAGGCAGCAATGATGTGCTAGACAGTATGCTGATTGTATTCTAAAAATAATATTTTTAACATTCAGTGGCCGTGACAGCTGCTGTCAGTCTGAAGTATCAGCATCTAGACCGTCATCAACACACATCATGTTCCTCCCTCACATCAGACGCAGCTCTGCTTGTTCTCCCCACAATGCCAGCACTGTGATAACCTCAGGGTTTGATTATGTAATGTTCTTACCCAGCGCTGCCAGTGAACCATAGTGAATGCCACAGAGCATTTTTATACGTCACAGCCCCTGAATATTGTATTCTGAACCGAGCAACCTTTTGTCAACCAAGAGAATCATAATTTCTGTTTGGTGGGGTTGGGTTGAATTTATATATTAAGATTTGCAAAGGTTTTCCAACTCTTATGCTATTTCCGTTCAACAGTGAAGGTTTGACTGATTACCATGGTTTAGTTAACCCCTGCTGGTAGATGTCATAACTACTACATTATAGGAGCCAAATGAATTGACTGATGCTTTTTATGGCCATTCAAAAAAAGGTGTGTTCTGGCAAAAAACATTTCTTGCAAGCCTTATATAAATCACATAAAAGTCCAGTACATAACATTATATAGTACTTTAGAACGCTTTTAAAATACAGAAATATACTTTATATTTCATTTTATATATTATTGTTATATAGTTTCTCATTTTTTTGTCACGTCTGCTATCTTTGACATCACTGCAATGCACTAGCAGGCTAGTTGCTAATGAAAGTTTAAGGACTATGTTTTTGTGGTGCCATCAGGCAATCAGTGCTGTCAGGACATGACTTTCCTGAAGCTCCAATGTGATTAGTCATATGGCAATTATAGCATTACTGTAGGTGTCCAGAACTGTGTGCCTGTGAGGAGGTATGACTGGCTGCAGGCCACATACACCTGAGGGGTCATGCATCAGCCAAGCAACTGCCTTTGAGATGAATGAGAATGCTAACAGATAGTCCTCTCCTTGGTTTGCATAAGTACCTCCTTGCTTGCAGAATCTCTGTTTACACAAATAAAACAATTGGCCTAACAAGGACACAATTAACTCAAAATAAAGTTCTAAGCTAAATGTAATCAGCTCATTTAATCAGACCAATCACTATGCTCTAGAGTAAGTATATATAAACCACTGCTTGTTCTTTAAAACTGTTTATGTTCTACAGAAGAAAAACTAAACGGTTTGGAATTACTTAATGTATGCGTAAATGATGACTTTGGGTAAACAATCTTAAATAAACAATTTGGATGAACAATTCACTGTCATACTCTACTAAGAAACCTGTGGCATATTTAAAATAAAACCCACTGACACATAATAAACCAAATTTGCTTAAATTGTTAAAATTCCATTGAGTAAGCTTACATTGTACAAAAATTGCACCAAAATTCAGAGCTCCACACAGAAATTTGTGTGGTTCCCGTTGTGACAGTGAGTGTGTCCTTCACACTGTTCTCTGCTTATGGGTGTGAGGTTTCACATCAGTGCCATCAGAGGTGCTAAATTAATAGATAGGAACAAGTGTTCAAGAGTCCCAGTCAGCAATTTCAGCTAATCAATACGAAGCTATTAGCTGTTGGCCATGTTACAACTATTGATTTTTCTTTCAAGATCTAATGTATTATTTATTGGCCATGCATACACCCATTTTTCACACACACACACACACACACACACACACACACACACACACACACTTATTATCACGAATCCATAAGGCCAGATTATTGAACACGTCATTACACTTGCACACACATGCATGGATGCACAAAAAATAATCAGTCATAGTCACATTTTTCCATGCCCAATAAGGCCTTTTCTTTGGTAATGCTTAAACATTTTAATGTATTAATGGTGTTAAAACAGAAGACCTACACACAAAAAACAGTTCTCAGGATTGACTTTAAAGTTGATAGGAAGTTAAAATTATTACTTGACATGGCCTGTCATCAAAAACACGCCACCCATCAAGAACATGCAGTAGAATGTAAAAACCTGTTCTGTTTAAATGCATGTAAGAACCTTTGTCAGGAGATATTTTCTTCTGTATTTCTGTAATCAAAGTAAACATGCACCTTTTTTCTGCTATTCCTTTCTGCAAATACTGCATGATTGCTTTTACTATTTATTAAATAAGTTCTGACAGTGATTTAATCAATTAATTCTTATTCATGTTCTTAACAAAAGCACACAAGAGTGCACAGAATTGCAGATTTAGACCTCTACAAATGTAGGGCATGACATTTCATATTTGTAAAATGTTTGTAAAAAAAGATTTTTTTTTCAAAAATGTTTCTTTAATCCCTTAAATTTGTATCCAATATCACACAGAAGTATTTTTGTTGGTGACGGTGTGGATAATCCAAAATAAGGTGTTTGCATGACCAAAAACTTGTGCTGATTTCAAGAAACTAGAATATTGGATTATTCTTCTTATAGCTCAGATCAGATTAGTGCATTTGCTCAACACTTATATAACAACAGGTTTGCATGGTAAAACAATTGGCAAAACTATAAATAATAAAATCACAAAGAAAGAACTTCATCACTTTTTCAAACACATTCAATCTGTTCATAACAAAGAATGTCTTTTCCTCTCTGCATTACATGTGTTCACAATTTTAATTAAGCATCACTATGGCAACAATAGTTCTTGGGAAAAAGACAAAACAGAATGCAACTATGGGGAGCTGAAAGTGAAAGAGAAGACAGGAAGAGAAGTGTAACAGACATCACTTATAAACTTGCTAATGAGGAAGTACAAACACAAATCATTAATCCTCACATGCTCTTCAACATTACAGATGTAACCATTCACAACACAATATGTGCAAGTCTCTGTAGGGAAGCTTGTTAGTGTTCTAACTTTGACAACATCACATCATTCTCAGGAAACTAAAACATCAGGAGTTTTGTATGTATTTTTTTATATTAATCAGGTCTGTTCTCACTATAGATATAGCAGAAACATCAATGCTCAGATAAGTGGTTAACAAGTATGTTTTGTAGACTAATTAATAGACTAGTTTAAAATAAACCTTTCTTAAAAAGACGTATTGATATTGACGCTTACTAACTGCACAAACACCTATAAACAAGGCAGAAGATAATTACAGTGTTCTATTAAGTAAACGTCAAACACACACATTTAATTAGACACATCCCTCCTGTATTTTGAACCTGCTTGTGATTTACCTGGAAATTAATTATCTGGTTATCAATTATGATCATTCTTTCGGACAGCTAGGGTCACGAACTCACAGTGCAATTAAAAGCAATTGTAAGCCCTTTAATATGGAAGAAGTCCAGGAAGAGAAGAACTAAAGAAGTTTTATTATGCAAATTTACTTACAGGTATGTTGGGGGATGAAACTGGATGTTCAGAAAAATGTTTAAAAACACTATTTTAACTATTTCGTTTGAAGCCACAGGTAACACAGATATCGCACATTTTACCTATACGATGGTTTGTTTTGAACAGAAAAATGCCACAGCTATAAATGGAAGACTAAATATCTTGTCAGGTAAGGCATTATGTACCTGATAGCACCAGAATATTGTTATTTATTAAGCAGGTTTGAACAACAACATTCAACAAATTACATTAATCAAATACATAGTTCTGGCTGGAGAGAAAACTGGAGAGAAAACTCGGATCAATCACCACAACATTATAACACTATATAAACCAATCAGCAATAGGGGCCATGTGTGCCTGCTGTTAGTTATTGCCTGTGTTACATAGTGTGGTTGTTATTTTGTGGGCAGAGCAATGAAAGTGAGGTGTGTTTGTTTGGGTATATTTCAAATATCAACAGTGTTTGTCAGAAATCTCTTACTGCACCTTTGAACTCCTTGAAGGTTTGTGGAAACCAAATATTTCTATCTTTACAATAATCTCTGAATCTGTCTTCAGTGTTGCTTACCTGCAGTAAGAAGTCAAACAATGCCAGTCGTCCCCATTCTGAGTGATGCACTCCCACACAGTTTGTAAAGTTTAAAGAAACCTGAGAACCACATCTGCTCTGTAGTACTGTCTGATACTGTGGCCAGGTGAGTGAGAAGGAGTTTTGGTCATTGTCAGCATCAGACAGGTGCTGAATGTCAGGATCCCACCACACAACAGGTCTGGGAGACCCACTGGTGTACCTGTATGGTAGAATATCACTGTGAAATGTCCTCAACACAGCAGGCAGGCTTCGATTCAGTCCCAGAACTCTGTCCAGATGAAAAGCAAACACCTCAAACCAGTCATCGGGACGTTTGATGAGGGCACAGTTTCCTGTCTGGCAGCGTTTGATGTGATTGGCCCCTGCAGGAGAAGAGATGTTATTTGTGTCATATAATCCAACCTGAAGCACTTGTCCATGGCCTGAGAGCCTATCTTTACTCATCACAGTGCCTCTAGAGAGAAGCCCCATCTTTTTCACATCATCCTGACTAAACCACGGCAGAGACTCAGCTTTGGTCTGATTCCAGTCTTCAATGAAAGCCTCATTGGGTGCAGTCTTACACCAGTTAGTGGCAGACTCCCTCATACCAGCCTCTACTGCAATCCTACCCTTATTTCCAAATCCAGAATGGGGCCCTTTCCTCTCGATGGGCTCTGATTGTCTTTTATGTGTCCTTTTCTCTTTCAACTGTTTCAGTTTTACCTCCTTCTCTATGTGAGTGAACTGCCCCACAAGCCTCTTTGCTTTGGCCCCATCTGGAGCACATTTGTGCCTGCATGTGGTGTTGTTTGGGTGGAGGCTTTGCATACTGGCAGACTTAGGCAATGCTTGGTCATGTCTGGAGCGGAAAAGATGAATGATTGGATTGCTGCTATCGCCTGCTTTAACAGCTTGCCCTCTTTTGGCACTAACTGTAAATGGGTGTTTGTTTACGCTTTGCCAAAACCTTTCTTTCTGGTGTGCTTTATTTTTTGGAGGCTTTTTGATGAATAGATGATCTTTTTCTTCTGCTGTTTTCCCAGAAGAGAATGATAATTGCTGATGGTTGATCATCAGGAGATGTTTGGTGGAATCCTTCACTTTCGGGTAATTTCTAATTCTGCTGGGTAATGGAAGTTGAGGTCCCAATGAGCGCCTCTCAACCAGCCTGTTTGGTTTGTTATTGCGGAGGCCCCGTAGGTACACATCACTCTGCTCAGATGGGAAGGGAGGAAGGGTGTATATCATCACCACTGAGAAAGTGAAGAAAGACAGGAAGGCCACCACAGACTGATATTTCAGCCTGAACTTCACCCACAGTCTTGGAGCCTGCCAGACACAAAGCAGAGTATAATTACAACTGCATGCAAGACATAAATCAGAAGATCTGCAAACTCTATACCGGAAAAGAGAAGTTGGAAGGTCTAAATGATTGGGAAACCTAAATGAGGAAATGTTATTTCAGGAAATTCCATTCAGAGGTTTGGATGTTGAACATACATGCTTAAGTTTTATTTCACCATATGTGGTAAACGATAGGCCTGGAGGCTAGAGGCGTGTTCATTCCATTATGACTCTATGTTATACAGTGTCAGAGTGGAATGAAGATGGGATCTTTCACAGCTGTTTAACAGAGAATTTCAAATCAGCTAGTTTCTTGTTCTTTAGGCTGGGTGAGAGTCTTTAGTTTAAGGTTGTACTTAACTTCATACAAAATTTAACATGAATCTAACAAATCTGTGTAGGTTACATTTCTTCCCAAAGATAGAATGAATAGAATAGAATTTGCTTAAAGGAAACAGATTTTAAAAATAATTGATTATTAACACCATTTAGATTGTGACAGTATTTTTGTGACAATTAAGAATATTGTCCAATGTTGTCCCACAATTAGGAATATGTGATGTGTGTGTGTGTGTTACTTTAATTAGTATTATTTAGTATATTTGTTGTACTGCCTTAATAGTTGTAATAATTAATTATTAATACAGGTTTAAATTTAAAGGCTTAAAACAATACTGTTACAGTGCTGTACTAAAAAACTAAAAAGCATAACTTTTAGGCTTGTTACGGTAACATAAAAAAAGTGAAAAGGAAGCAGAAAAATTTACTTAATTGTCATACTAATATCCCAATTCAAACATATTCATATGATTTTGATCTAAAACAATAGACTAAAAAGAAAAGCCTTTATTCATGCAAAACATTCTTTTTGTATTTTCATTTTTATTTTTAACCCTCATTTTCATGAGGGTTAAAACACATTTTTATTTTTAACCCTCAAACATCTAGTTATTAGTGAATAAGTAAACACAGTCTGGAAGATGTTGCTGTATTTAGCTTGTTTTAAGTTTCATTCTATAATTTCCTGCCCTGGCCATGACCCATGATAAAATGAGTAAAGCCTGTCATTTATGGTTAGGAGAGGTACTAATCTTCCTGAAACGCTACGCACAACTATGAAAGTACAGCTAAAAACACAAAAATGACAACATCTCACTCAAGCTCTGCATGTGTGTTGACTATGACAACACAAACTTTTTGTTCTCCTCCTCTCTATGTTTTATATAGTATATTATGTAGTATATTAATATACAAAATATACTTCCTAATAACATATTGTTTTGGCCACAAGCATATTTGCAGGCATTAACAGGTCAATATTGACTAACTCAGCAAGACAAAAATATGTGCAGGAGAAACATTATTCACTATCTGTGTTTGAAGGGGTGGAAATGTGTCAATGCTGTGAGATCTCTCCCTCCTGGCTGACATTTTTATGACTTAGCAGCACCTGTGAAAGGATTCCATTATGCTTCAGCTTACAGTATGACTCGCATGCAATTTCTCCAAGCTGAGGTTCCTCAAAGTGGAGCTTCAGAGGTTAAATATGACCTGAACAGATCAGGACTTGCTTGGTCTCACAAAATAGTGAATGTTTTTTTAAAGGCTGGTACATATTTTAGTCTTGATAGACTTTTCTGACATTGACACAACTTACTTATGAGAGAATCCTGATCACTTCTACCTGTTGTTCAAAAGGTTAAAAAGTTGTCAAATGTGAAGAAAATCTGTAGGTCTAATTAAAGGGAAGCTGAACTCTGTTACTAGACAATTTCTATCCAACATGTTTATACTGTTTGTCTTAAGACAAAGATTATTCCTTTTTTTATTAAAGACTGCAGGCTTTATTTCTGCCTTTCTGCAGACTCACACACATTCATAGACATATTTGGCATTGATTTTAAAGAAGCAAACAGTTTAGTTTTACAGAATAAATCTTTAAATCCAGGACAGTGTAATAGCATTGAGTCAGATCCCAAACCCCTCAGCAATTCACATTATCTAAACAATCCATTAAGAAATCACATAGAGCGAGTCAGTCTCTAACCCATACAGACATACAGAGCATCTGCCAAACCAAATACTACTGAACCTACAAATCTAAGGCCTCCTAAAATATTAAATATTTCTGACTTCCTTTGGTGAGTGGAGACGTGACTGTCTATACACACAGGAAGGGTTGTACAGCAGGTATAATGTAAACAATGCAACAGGCTCCACACATAGGCTTACATATGCTCTGCTTTGCATTAGGCTTTTAGTGTTTCTTTTAGAAAGTAAACATATTGACTCATGGTGTGTTAAGCGGACAAATACGAACAGCACAAATAAGTATGGCAAAGACGTCACACTGTTACAAAAGGCAACACTCCAAGCACAACAAACACATGGAGACAGACTGAGAACATGAGGAGGAATTAGTCACACAAGTACAAAGTTTTGGAGAAAGTCTATTCAATAGGTTATGCTTTAATGAAATGTTATATATGCAGTATATACAGTGGCGAAAAGTAAATACAGTACAAAGTAATGAAAGTCAATATTATTTAATTAATAAA
>JAZGTK010005386.1:0-11679 GCA_036877625.1 Ambastaia sidthimunki
CTGCAGCTTCTCCAGAGATCTCAGTGAGGTTACAGCACCAGACCTGCAGCTTCTCCAGAGATCTCAGTGAGGTTACAGCACCAGACCTGCAGCTTCTCCAGAGTGAAACTTTCTCTGCGCTGTTATTTATCTCCAGCGTCTGAAAACACTCATGACGCGCAATTAACACCTGAAAACCCCTCCCATAGTAACACATGCTCTCTCTCCCCCCTCTCTCTCTCTCCCTCACACACACGCACACACAAACTTTACTTAAACACAGAAGTCAGAAAACATCTTTTCAAATATATATTTTAGAAGTTAAATGACAAACAGTATTCTGACAATTATAACCAATAATGAAAAAGAGAAACGTTAGTAAATGATCTGCTTCAAACTCTCTCAACCAACTTTATTTCAATACTGATCCAGAACAATCCAGCAGTTTCTATGCATCCTGCTTTATATACAAAAATATATTTCTCTGTAAATCACCATCACATTATTTAATATTTCTGCTTTGTATGTTTATTTTCTATAGCGGTAATATAATGACTGTAATGCTGCATTTAAAAGATCTTTTGAGGTAAGTTCATCTCATCTTCTCACATACTAAAGTTATCTGTTAAAACATGACTGACATTTACAGGTTTAATCTGATTCACACACGGACAGTAATTCTGTTTATAGTTGCTTTGGCGTTTCGTTTATCTCTATGAAATGAGATAAACTGAGCTGCGAGTGTTCCTGCAGTCTGACTGTATGGAAATACAGCATGTGTGTATTTAATATATATAACCCTATATTAAATATAATATATATAAAATCATCAGAGAGAGAGAGAGAGAGAGAGAGAGAGAGTTCTTTACAAACGCACATCTCGCTGGATTTCTGGACAAACTTTCAGTCAGTTTAATTAGCAATTATTTTTTAGGTCCACGAGGTGTCAGTAACACTGAAGGTCAAATCACTTTCAACTCATAAGAAACTTCAAAATACACTTCAGTATAAATGTAGTCTCTCTCTCTCTCTCTCTCTCTCTCTTATTATAAATATATATTTTATCTTTGTCTTTTAATATTATCCAGATGGAAGCTGCAGTGATAGTGCTCTACTGTTTAACATTTCACTTTAATGTATGTCTGTCTATCTTTTACATAATCAAAACAGTCCATATTGTACAATGTGAAATCATTCTTTTTAAAATGAAATGACATGCAAATGATGTGGCTGGACTTGATGCATTCCTCATTTCCAACACAGTCAGTCACACCGGGGAGCTGGAGACCATTAACATTGTTTGACATTCATGAAAACATTTCCTCTAATTGTTGCTGGGAGATGTTTCACCTCTCTGTCCATCCAGAAGAAAGATCTTTTCAGAGTCAAGAAGTTGCTGAGGCATTGAAAACATTGAAAGAGATTTGAGCTCATATCTGTAGAGCTGAATATTATAGTATGAAACACTAAAAACCACACAGAAACCCTTAAGAACTGAAGAGCGTTGATTACACGTCAATTAAACTTCAGTCTGAGTGAATTTGGTTTGAGTTATTGAAAAAAATGAGAGATGAGGACTTAATGAGGCAATAAACATTGAGGTTTAATTAGCATGAAGGAGGAGATTCTATTGGAAATGAGGAATTTAAGAGGAACTTGTGTCATTTATTGGTCAGTGGACAGAGAGCATCAGCCAATGAGCTGTCAGATGTTTAGGCAGCGCGGTCTGTCTTCAGGTTGACTAAGAAACCAGAACATCTCGCAGAGAAATAGATGGAGTGAAAAGTGATTTATTCTTTCTTCTACAGGTGCTTTTCTGTCTGTTAGTGCTGACAGTCTGTCATGTTTTCAGCCGGGGGACTATGAGAGATAATTACAGAATCTGAGGTGGGCAGAGAGACTCAAATTTGAGGGGATAAATTTAGATTAAGTGGGGATGCAGCGTTCATTTGTATTCAGCAATAAAGCTTTACAATTATACCACAATCAAAACAGCAGGAGAAGATGCATCACACTCGACCCCTCAGCAAATGAAAACATCAGGACATGATGTCACGCTCTGGAGCTTATATTTACATCAATAACCAAACACATAACTTAATATATAACAAAATTACCACAACACTACAAACAATGCAGCTTTAAAACACAAAAGTATCTTAGGGTTTAAACTATGTTGTGTAATGAAACACATGAACTATAGTCCTGAAGAAAGTTCCACCAATCAGAGAAGCCACTGTTACCACGGTAACAGAAATCACAGCAAACTCCACCACTCGCGATGACGTTTCTTTCAGTGCTTTTCAAAAACACATTTTTTTGCTTTAAATCAAAGTTTGTGATCTTATGATTCATCTCAGTGCTGGTGGGTTTAATTCTCTCTTTATTACATTTTTTCTTTAAATCTCTGCTGAGAAAGTGAAGGGGGAGAAACTGGCAGAACAAAGGCAGAAATAGTGGACGAACTCTGTGCTCTGCTGAGCTGAGAGGCCAATCTTTCCAACATCTGTTTGAATATACAGACTCACAGGTCATAGCTCTACAAACGTAACTGTGCTGCTACACAGCAGCTGACATACGGCTGTGCTTCACCTCCCTGCATCTGTGTCACGTATGAGCACCATCTTCTCATGTTTGACACATTTTCACCAGAACAAACTAAATTAAAGCTCTGAAAGATGTTTGCAAACAAAGCAATGAAACTCAAACTTAGAGCTTAAACCTCCCATAAACCCGTCTAACATTATCACTGTATCTCACTTTGATCGCTGGCTGAAGTATTTGCTATAAGTGATGATCGCTGCATGCTGAGGAAATGAGACACTGTTGCTTTCATTATTCTGCTGTTGCTAAAGCTCTGAGGGTAATTTATGTTTAATAGAGTGATCTTTCTGAACCCCCTCATACACAGGCTCATATGAGCCCCCTGCTGGCTCATAATTAATTTACATATCTCTGTGTTTCATTGTCATAATTAACAAGCCCCAGGATAATCGCAAGACGGGCCCATTAGGTGTGCGAGCATGTTTACAGCGATGTTTTAATGGCATTGATGAAAGTAAGAGGAGGTAACAATTATTTTTACTTGTCTTGGCTTTATGTTTTTAATCCATGACTTAAATTGTTAATTCAATTTTCCAAACAACAGTTCACGGTAGCTGTGCAGAGCCAGACAAAGAGAAATCATTTTAGTCTGTTGCTAATCTGTGAATTGAGAAGATCTGAACAACAGCACGGGACTCATGATGACCATGAAATGTATGGAAAAGATCAGCATTTCTTTATAATTCTGCTTTTTGCCCCACAGATGAAGGAAATGATTCAGAACTGCACATCAACAGAATTTTCACTTGTGGGGTGAGATGTTGCTCCACAAACACCCAACACTCGTTCTTCTGGTTTGGCACACAGAAACATTTTCATCGGGATGAGTTTGACAAGTCTGTATATTGATTGTTAATCTGTGTCATTCTGCAGTGACAGTGAGTTTGAGTTTCAGCGTTTTATAGGGAACATTTGACAGATCAGATTATTATGATTTCTGTTCTGAGAACTGCCAATGTTCTGACAGCTGAATCATTATCAGCTATGCAGAAGCTGATGGCTCTCTTCTAATGAGCTGTCTGCTGTTTGAATGGCACGGCAGACTTTCTTCACTCGCTTTGAAGGGTTACGATCAGGATGTCAGCAGCTTCTGTGAGAAACAAGGACAAATGTGCAGCGCAATGAAAATCTTCTCGAGGTGGAAACACTGAGATTTAAACTGAGACAAATATTCAATAAATGAAGGAGCAGAACAATATTGCTTGAAACTTTCTCAAGAAGACATGCACAGAAACAATGAGATATAAAGTTAAAGCCTGTTTCATTGGTCAGAAGTGCAACAGCAGCACTAGTTGAAAATGAAATGTGTTATATAAAACTCTCATTACTTCTGAGAAACAAACACAACAAATACAAAAAAACATACAGGCTCTCATAGAAGCCTTTGACACAATCATGGCTTTAGATTTGTTCAGTTATATACATGAATTCTCTGCTTTTAATTTGGTTATGGTAGCATGACAGGTCAGCATGTTTAATGGTGGGAAACAATCAGATCTCAAACATTCAGCGTGCAGTAAATGAACAGAAAGAGTGTCATTTCAGCTGCATTAGCATCACCAAACTGAACTGCAACATCGTTTGAAAAGCAGCTTCACAGACACTTTCCTCATCTGCCATTGGTCGGATGAACAGGTAGCCCCACACCAAACTCACGCTATTGGTGGAGTCAATGCTCAACAAACAGACACTTTAATGAAACAAAACCCACAAATTGTATTAACAGTAATTGTCTCTGCATATTAAACTAAATAGAAGCATTTCAGTTCATCTTTAGGAAACAACATGTTCATGGGTATTTTTACATATACAGCCGGTGATCAGAGAGGTCAACAGATGTCAGATTCATATCTGGCACTCGGAACATATTTCTCTCTTCAATGGTCCAAACACAATGTTCTAGTGATACGGTTCAATATCCAGTCCAGAGGCATGAGATGCTGAACGTGAAAATCCATCCAGTCAAAGGTTAGAAGCTGATTTAAATGATCAGCTGTCATGTACGTCTATAACTGAAGTGTATTAATGATCATCAATCACCACGTTTAAGACATTTTAAGCAGCATGTTGAAATGTAGAAACATTAATGAGAAGCAGCATTTGTGTTGTTTGTGATGTGTTCAGCACACACACACACAAACAGGTAAGCAGTGATTTCTCATTAATACTTCTTATTGAAATAATGTTGCTTCCAGTAGACACAATTTAAATGCGTTTTAATTATAGCATGAAGATTTAATTCAGTAATGCTATTTCAGAAATAGATCAGAGAATTAGTCAGGGAAGCAATTTCATGTGCATTTATTTATTCATAATAGGATTTACTGCAAATGTATTTTAACACAAATGTGCAAATTTCACAAACAGTATTTGAACTGTTTATAATAAACTCTCTGTCCTGAATGAATGATCATCAAATGCATTATTAGAAGCTCTTAGTTAATTCAACTATCTGGGGATGATCTCAGACAGTTTATGTGTACAGGTGTTGTCAGGGTTCAGTGCAGCTTCTCAAATCTATCATGTTCTTCTGCTGACAGTTTAATCTGCACTGATAGCAGGAGTCAATAGAATGACAGAGAGAAGCGCGGAGGTGTTGCGTGTGGAGCGTCCATCATGAAAGATGTGGAGATCAGACTGAAAGACGGCAGTGAGAGCTGCGTAACCTTCTGCATCAGTGTGACCTTCACACCAGCTCTTGAGAACTCACCGTTACACTAAAGCTTTGACACTCACTCCTGTTCTTTACTTCCTGTACAGAAATAAAGTTTTGGGGCTTGTGTACACATTTGCATTTTCTTTCATTCAACATCTATATCGTTCTTTTATCATCTATCTATAAAACACCAAACATGAACAAATCAAGACACAATCTGCAGCTTTGCTTTAACAGTTTCCAAACATATGAACATTTTTTCAGATCATTACACATGACGTTTACAGTCGCTGCCCTAACAGAAGAAACTTTTTTAATTAAAAGCAACACACAACTCTTACAACACAAGTGAACACAACACTGCCACCTACTGGCTGTAAGTGTAAAACCTCCCACAGTCAGATCAATAATCACATTGGATGTATCAATATAACATTTCCACTATCTTCCTTAATTAACTGATTAGCTAATGGGGTGTTTGCTATCTGCTTTCTGTTCAAACAACTACAAATAGAGCTGAAAATGTCGAACCTTAACAAGTATGAGTCATTCCAATTGCTCTGATGTGTATTGTAACAGTTTACATACAAGTACATAAAATGTAATGTTCTAAAACCAGCCTTTTAAAACCAAATCTTAAATGTCTCACTTTTGTGAGACATTTGTTTTGTATTAATTGTAATATTGAGTTTAGACATTTGTCTGGTCCAGTTCTATAGCATGATCGCAAGCAAAGATTGCACACTTATGTTTAACATCTGTCACATACATCATGTGTCTGACCCATCAGAAGTACTTTTTTAAAATCTCTCTGCCATCTTTAGTCCTTCTATGCTAGTAAGAATTCAAGCCAGTCGTGATCTGACGAGTGTTCTTCACTGTACAAGCTGTTCTCTTCTACCATTGCGGTTAAAATCAAAATTAACACATAAAATTAAAGGTCAAAGCTTAATATCACCCATCTGGTCTTCATGTAATTTCTTTTTGCTTCATTTCAAGGCAAATTATAAACGCTGTAACAGTTTAGGACAAAACCTTCTTTTGAAAGTCATAAATGTGGACATTCAATTAAAAACTTCATGAAAGTAATAACTGGACAAACTTGCTTAATAGGCGTTACTGCAGATCACAGTGTTAATGAA
The DNA here is from genome assembly GCA_036877625.1 of Ambastaia sidthimunki. NCBI lineage: Eukaryota > Metazoa > Chordata > Actinopteri > Cypriniformes > Botiidae > Ambastaia > Ambastaia sidthimunki. The sequence goes on from JAZGTK010005386.1 coordinate 6,382, forward strand.
TATCTTAATTCTTCAACCGTATGTGTTGTGACAGTCTTTCCTGGGTGTTGTACTCTGCATGTTTGTGATTGGCTGCAGTATTTTCTGACTCATATCTGCTCGGTGTGAAGATGTTTGTTGGTTGGGGGGATTCAGGTCTGTCTCACACATGAGCATCACTCCAGAGGCTTTCAGGAAACACTGCAGTAAAATTAATGAGAGAAGGGCCTGACACCACATTATGGAGGGAGGGTAGTGTAGATGTCTCAGCTACAGCACAGACACTTCATTTTCCTGCAGAGACGTGTCTCTCTCTCTCTCTCTCTCACACACACACACACACACTATACATCAGCCACCGTCACCCTCCACAGGGACGCTTAAGCAGATATTGTGAGGAAATGTTGTTGTATTCTGCTCATCTCTGCAGCTCGTTTGACTTCAGAGACGTTCAATGGCAGCACATGAACGTCTAAACTGTACTGAGCTTGTGTGTGATATAGGGGAGGCCGGGGCTAGTTGTCACACTCCAATAAATATTTCTGTAGGCATGTCAGTTTCTGTATGGGCTCATACTTTAAAGTCTTCACTATACAAAAGCCATTAAACATGTCTACCATTATTGACCAGGAAAGAAAAGATACAGTACATTGAAGATACTTATATATGCGGGGCACGTTGTCACTCCATATGGGGTTAATTGTCACAATGGGAACTTTCCATTAAACAGGGTTTTAAGCTAAATTGTAACCATAAAAAATCTTTACATTACATTACAGTACAATACATTGCCCTCCGTATATACAAAAAACAACGGAAGATGGGATTCTATACAATATCTTTGAGAAGCGAGACGTATGGAGTATTTGTAACACAACACTAGAAGTGGAAAAATCTCATTAACAATTCCTGTTGTGTAACTGTTCAGGTTCTTTAAATTATAATTCAGTAACGGTTCAAGTTCCAATTTAACACCCTGTTCTTATAATCAATACAGCAACTCTGTCATAATGATGCTTGTGATCTTTTGCTACCACGTCTAAATTGATAAAGCAAACTAACAAACAAAACAAATGAAAACAGCAACCAAAACCTCTGAGTTTATATCTGAGTTCAAATTAGACTTGGCAAATAATGTTGAGCTTGCGGGACATTTCAGAGAGCATTAATTTTAAACCATTCAGTTCTCTGCCCAAAACCATCCAGCTTATGAAACATAACTATGAGAACTTCACATTTGAGAGTGATGACTAGAATCACTAACTGTATCAACAGACCATAAGTTCAGGTCTTTCAGCTTGTGTGGGTCGTGGCTCAACCCTCAGGTTTCACTGCAGGTCCACAGCAGGTTCTCATCAGAACTACAAACTGGCCTTTCTCTGTTTTCATGCCAGCAGGTTCTTGAGCTGCTGTATGAGAGCCCTGCTAATGATGTAGCCACATTTCAGCTGCTTGTCTCCAGCCTATGAAACCTGTTCAACCCTGACTCAGATGCAGAACCATTTTTAAGACCCCCACCCCACCGATGGTGGAACCCAGGCTGTTTTCTGCAGCCAATTTGGGCTGGTTACTGTCAGAACTCGAGGTGTCCCACAGTTCCTGCAGAAAAACAGTGCTGAGACATCCATCAATTCTCCTCTCACAGCTGGTTCACAAAATTACCCTTCAGCCTAAAATTTCACGCTACTCACTGTCTTTGCACAAACTTTGTCATTGTTATATTATTTAATGCACCTATAACTTATAATGACTTTTTTTAAACAGAGTATTAGCAGTGTCATGCTTTGCAATGCTAATTTGGTTCCCCTCAAGACATCCATTACATACACAGCAGAATGACTGTTGCTTCTTCTGAAGTGTATTTAATGGTTTCAGGATAATTGTGAAGGAAACTTTGACATGTCTTACTGCACTTCAGAATCATCACTGTTTGTCCACCTGCAGGAGAAGATAATGAGGATCAAAACCTCTGCCACTATTAATAATTCAGCTTTTAGAAACACTAAAAGCACAGACGAACCGAGACACCACCACTGTCTGAATTCAAATGACTTTAAATTAGAAATATATTTTACTTAAACATGTGAAAGCACAGCTAATGTTCTTCCCTCAGAATGCATATGTAGGTCAAGCATATACAATCAATAGAAAGTGTTTCATATATGAGGAATAAGCAGCTGTTTCGCACACTGTAGTTTTGAAGCATCACTCATACTCTGACACGTCACGTGACTCCACCAATCAGCGGGAACTATTAAAACGGTAATACGTCATGCGATGGCGTCACGAACGCGTCTGGTCATACAGATGAAGAATGAGGTAAATATTCACTTTCTTTCACGAGCATGTATTGTAGATGTTTCTTCAGTCGCGCTTCATAATGTTTGTGACAGCTGTCACATTTGCTTTCCTGATCGTGTGAATTAGCGTGAAATGACGGAATAAAACTGCTGGATGATGTTTTAATGGTGAAATGACGGAATAAAACTGCTGGATGATGTTGTAATGGTGAAATGACGGAATAAAACTGCTGGATGATGTTTTAATGGTGAAATGACGCAGTGAAAGCTGCACGTTTAAAAGCCTCGCGTGACTTCACAGTGAAGGTCACGTGACTTTAACGCTGTAAAACAGCGCGTGTATTTGAATAGAACAGTTTAACCCGCGACATGCTCGTGTAGTGGTTTTATTTGCGTTATTCACAGCTATGTTGTGAGCGTGTCGTCGGCAGCAGGTTTAAGTGAGTTAAACGTGATCTCTGATCAGGTTTGTGCAGTATTTCAGAGATCTTCCTGACAGACAGTCCGCTGTCATCACTGAACCCAAATATAACCAACTGACAACAAACTTCATATATCATATTCTGAAGTTACAGTGAGGTAAGACTGAAACTGCTTTTACCTGTGGGGTGACTTTATTACTTGGTGAAAAGTTAATGAGTTTGGGTAGCTCTGACTTGCTTTTAAACTGACTGATGTACTTTAGGTTGCCATGGCAATTAGACCTCCACCAAACTGCTAGATTTAGCTGAATTTTGTTCAGGACGGGTTGGGAGGTCCTTGTTTTGTAGAGATGACAGGACTGTGTGGTGTTGAGATGCTTTCAGTGTGCTGCTCTGTGGTTGTTAGGATGTTGTGTGTGGTTGTTATTTGGTTACTTAGAAACCACTCTCAGGTCTGTGGGATATTTTGGTCTCTGTTGTAGATGGTTCAGATCTCTGCTGCAGTGTAAGTCTATGGCTTGTTTTTGCCTGTTTTATTGCCCATCTAGTAAAAAGCATTTGATCACTTAGAAAAGCAATAACACGTCTCTTGAACAAATTAAACTATCTGATGCAAAGAGATGCAGCGCAAATTATGGGCTGAATTTGCCTTAGCAAGCAAAACTAATGTTATGTTAGATTTGGGGATCATTTAGATCCAAGTTTCAGCAGTAATTTAACAAATTCTTGCCTGGGGGTCTACATGCATTTAAGTGCCTCATGAAGTAAACATTTTATTCACAGGGAAATGCTGGAAATTCCTCTAGGTGAATGATAGAAACTTTCAAATCTGACGTCTTCTATCAGAAATTGAAGTGCATAGGATGAGAATAGTGGATGAGAAGGTTGGAGTCTTAGTAGAGGGTCATAAATTCAGTCTTTTGTCTTGGATGGAGGGCTCGCACTGAGCAGTAACGACATGGGCAGCCCACAATTCTCAGATGTTGACATTTCTGTGAAAAGAATCCAGAACAGCCGGTGATTCAGATCTGAGAAAGTCAGAACAAACGTTCTTGGATGTGTGTGTGACTTCAGTCATGTTTTATAACCTCTCTGAAGCATTGCCTCCTCAGTTTCTTTTGCAAAAATCTGTGATAAACTTCGAGAAATGTATTTTTACCCTAAACGTATGTTCTTGATGTGATGTGTACTGGTTTTACTTTCTTCAGTAGCAACACACTGTTTTAAGTGTTTATAAAGACAGCATCAGGCAGCTGAGATCAGCTTGTTTATTTGCTTTGTGAAGTCCAATGTCTGAGAACACATTAAAATCTGTTTTTTACGTTTAAATGAGTTTTAACTGTTTGTATGTTGAAAATAAAACTGTTAGCACACAGTCCTGGATGCATATAGGAGAAAAAACAAAGTAGATCAGACTGATCAGTTTAGTGGCCAATCAGCAACAGGGGGCGTGTACGTGTGTTGCACAGCATGTTCATTATTCTGAGGGCGGGGCAATGAAGGAAGGGGTGTGTTTGTTTGGGTGGCTGCATCTTTAATTAGCATTATTTCCATATGCAAATCTGAGAGTGAATGATCCGTAATAAAACGGCTTCAGTGCAATCTGCATACAGGAGCTCTTTACATTTGTATCATATTTATTTAGCAACAAAGAAGATTGAATCTTGTGAATCCAGTTATTAAAAACTGCTGAAGAAAACTCAGTATGACTGTTTGTTTTGCTGTGTTCACTTTTGATTATTAAAAACAAACAAACAAACAATCATTCTCGACCATCTCATTACCTGCCACCTGACAGAGAGAAATAGATTTCGGGTTTTCATTTGAAATCATATATCCTCACTCCTGTAAGCACAGAAACCTGGAGCCAGAATAGTTTCTGCAAATACATATTTTTCCCTTTTATCTTTCATTATTTGGAGCGGAGAATATAAATAGAATGCAGGAATGCGTTCTTTCCATCGCAGGAAATGCATGACTAAGTGAAATTGTCATTCAGCGAGCAGATAGCGGGTTAAGTATATTTTAAAGAGGGAGAGGAAAAGAGGCCATTGGGAGAGATAAAGCTTCAGATATGCCGGCCGTCACTCAGTCGTCATGTTCTTCTGTCAACAGCTTCAATAATGCATCTCAGATTACAGCCGCTCTTTTCTAGAGGTGCCACATTTGGTTTTCAGATGCATCATGGGAAATGCCCAGAATCCTGCAGAGAGTCCGGCTGACTGCTGACAACAGCATGAGTGAAACTTCACTGATGGTTTGATATAAAGAATAAAAAGTGAGTTTTGAAGAAAGGCGCTTTCATGTAAGCGACCCAGTTTGGGGTCTTTCTCCACACTTTAGATGCTTCCTGTTTCTCTGTTGTTTCAGTTATTTGGAACCGTTATTATGGATCCAAACTTCCCAATTGGGAAATGCTATTAGGTCAAATGTGTAGCCATAATTCATTTATTGATTTATAACTCATACGTTTGAGTTTTTGTTCTCATCTCTATTACAGTGATAGATGGTTTTATCAGTTTATAGGTCACAAAATTGAAGTGTTTATTTTCTGCAGTGTTTCGCCTACCATTATATTAGGGGGGCGCCCCGCCCCC
>JAZGTK010005386.1:11729-22557 GCA_036877625.1 Ambastaia sidthimunki
CAGTTAACATTCAAAGCATCAGTAAATTACTGTTGGGACAGGGCACTTAAGAACAGATACACTGACATGTAAACGTTCTCACACTTACTTTCTCAAACACAAACGAAAGAAACAGGCAATCCAGTGATTTATGATTGCATGAATTTGAGGGTTGGGGGAGAGAGAGAGAGAGAGAGAGAGAGAGAGTGTGCTCAGGAGGAGAGAGGGAGAGTGAGAGAGAGTGCGCTACAACGCACTGAAGGCAGAGCTAGAGTAAGATTGTGAGAAGAAAGACCGCAGGAGGATAAAAGGAGGTGTAGCTTCTTCCTTACATAAATTCTGTCAGAGGAGTCTAACCGCTGAAAGAGGGAGGGACAGAACACAGGAACGTCAAAGTTGGTCCTGGTCTTGCACCCTGCGCTCTGAGCAGATGGCACAACAAAGTGAGGAGCTCTTGTAGTCTAACGTCTTCAGCCGCTCTGCAGGCTCTCACAGTCACAGCACAAGGTAACGGAGCATCGCTTTCTCAAGCACTGTTTTGATATGTGGATGCAGCTTGTGTTTTCTCTTGCTTTGTGTTTGTTGGCCAGTTGTCAATTGTTTTTCTTGTTTATCACTGTTTATGTGGCACCATGATTTGTGTGGATGCATATTTCTGTCAGTGTGTACACATTCATACGTTTATTATATTATAGTTGGCAGTAGTTTAATGTTGCTTTATAAAAGAACTGAACTATTAAGCTTAGACATATTATTTAGGCTTCATTTGGATAGTTGATGGATTGCACATCAATAAACAGCTTCTCTTCAAGATTTAAGTTAAAATTGATATGATTGTGTAAGGTAAGCTATAGTATTTGTAGGTTCTGTGACTGGTCACTATTTTAGGTTCATGTACTTTTTAATTGCCTTTTTACATTCACTAGATTATTTAAATAGTATAACTGTGTGATAAATTAATTTTCTAACTAGAAATCCAACCAGAAGTGCAAATAGTAATATATAAATAAAATACTGTGTTAAGGTACAAGTGAATAATAATACATTAGGCAATATAAAAATGCAATATTTCAATATACAGTATATATTTATTATTGTTGTTATTTGATGTGAGTATATAAAGTATTATATGTTTTTGTATAAACACTAAGCACTCTATGGTGTAATTATTCTGTCTGACATAACACCTCCATAATATCTTATAAGCTCACAAGGGTTACAGAACTTCTCCTAACTGTGTCTGTGTGCTTGTTTTCTGGTGGTTTGCCAATATTGATAAACGTGATAAAAAAGAAAAAGGCTGTAAGATAAAGTACCTGTGACTGCCAGACACTCAGCAGTTGTGTTTAACTGTTGATTATTAAAATTCATTGTCAAGCATGTGTAAGAGAGGTCTAAAATTGAATGCATCTATCTCTGTACAATTCTCCTTGTGACTGGGGCAGTAATGAGAGGGGTAATAAATGGAGGTGTTGAAATCCACAGTGAGGGGAAAATCCATTAGGGTGCAGAGTCACCTGCTGAGGGGACAGTGTGAATGTCATTGTCCGTCATCATCAGTCAAACTGTGTCAAGCACTACTGTTTGTAAATAAACTCTGTGGCTAAAGACTTTAGCTCAAGGCAAAATGTAATTAGAGTGGAACTGGTACAAAGAATAAATTAGTGAGGTATACTATAAAAATAAGATCAGCAGAAAATTTTCCAGGAACAAGAGAAGTACTTGAGTGGTGAAGTACTAGGCCGTTATTGTAATGATTGATAATGGAATAACAGTAACTGCATGATTTGAGTTTTTATTTAAATGTAACATTGCATGCAAATGAGCCAAAACTGATTTTCATTTTTATAGGAATAGTTAAGTCTGAAATTGTAGATATTTATTTACTTATGGCATTTGAAAATAGTATGACTTTTCACCATGGAGCACAAAGGAGATCACAAAATTTGGTTTAGTGAATTTAATTTAAAGGAAGAATGTTAACATTAACTTAATATCAGCCTTTCACTGGTATAACGTTTCAATTTTGAGACAGATTTAGGTTTTGTTTTTAATGACATTCTAGTCATTTTTATTCTTCATGCATGTTTCATTATAAGACAGACATGAAACAAGGCCCTTCGCAATAAGGGCCTGCAGTGTAGACAGCTTTGTTGATTATAATGGAATGGAAAACGTTTTGTTCTGCCACAATGCAGTGGTCACTTCCAGTGTGTAAGCAGAACTGGAATTTTAAAACAGTTTCGATTTATAACAATCTGAATTTTACTGAGTCCACTTTCAAACAGAAACCTTACTTGATGAAAGAATTTTTTAATCAAGTAGATGAAATGGCAAAAATACACAGCAGTATTAAATAAAGGAATTCCACCAACAACAAAACAGTTCTTGATTCTTAAACGAGTAACTGTTTCCATTTATTCAGTCAAATCAGCAGCACACACTGTCTTGCCTTATAAAGTGGTAGCTATACTTAGATATTTTATCTTCAGACTGAACTAAAGCACCTTGGATTTTACACCTTTGTGATCTTTTCTCAGCTCAGCATGTGAAATTTTATGTCAGACATTAGTAGTTATTAAGATCTGATCCAGACACCTCCATGCTGGCATTCTAATCAGGGAAAGAGTGTCTGTAGGTACACTGGTGACTTTTAAAACCGCAAGATCCTAACACAACACCATGAGACACTCATGGGAAAATGTGACATTTTTCAGTGTGACATGAAAGTTGAACTTCATTCTTTTCCTCAGAAATTGATTTGTAAGAGTTGTAAGAAATAATCTGTGTATGTAAAGGGTTGGTGTATGTCTGTTGAAAAGGAAAGCTGTTTTAGATTAGCTAAACAAATCAATACTGGTTTCATATCTGGTAAACATATCTGATTTCATTATACATGTAATGAAACCATAAATGTTTGTTGAGAAAGTAAAAAGGGTGAATTTTAATTTAAAGCTGAATGATAAACAAAATGCGGCTAGTTGATGCTAATTATTTTGAGAAGGTGCTTGTCCCTTTAGTCAGTAATTTCACATGGGAAAAGCTCTGTTCACACTTACAAACCTGGAGTAAATGTAAGAAATGCTCCCTTTAGGGCTAACTAGCCATTTTCATTTTCCTTTTCCCGAGTGACTAGTCTTCAAATGCGCGGTGAATGCAAGAACATGTACATTGGTCTTTAATTGCTGTACTTTTCTATGGGATCAACTAATAGAAAGTCTCCATTTGTTTTTTCACACACTAACGCTAGCAGTGATCCACTGAGATTTATACTGCTGAGACAGATTCCTTCCATAATAGGAACAGCCATGTACGGTCTCATTCATAATTTACTGTGATAGAAAAATGGAAAACTTGTCTGTAGCTTTAAGCTGCATCCATTTACAATAAGAAATACGGTTTCATCACTTACAGAATAACTGTTAGCTCACTATCCAAACATAGAATTTTTAGGTTTAGAGCTTACAAACTTTTGTATTGTTATGATAATATCACAATATTTATGACTTACATACAAATCATAAAAAATGAGTGTTTCCATTATTTAAAAAAGGAACTAAACTAACTTAATTTCTAATTAACTTCAGGACATTTGTCTCTGTGTTTCAAAGCAATTAATACAAATGATGATTATTGTAAATACCCTAATATAGCTCAGTAATGCCAATCCAGTTGACCAACAACTCTCTCTCTCTTTCTCCCTAAGTTTTTGTCTGTCTCTCTCAGACTGAAGGGTCTCAGGTATATAATGAAGTCTGCTTGCTTCATTATAGATGGGATGGGATGGCAGGTTGAAAGGAATTAACTGGGCATTGGTGTTCTTGTTTATATGACAGGACAAAGGAATGCGAGGTCTGCTCATTGTTTTTCCTCTGCATGTGTAGGTTTTAAAAGTGAAGTGACATTGCTTAGCCAGATTGTGGTTTTACAGCTTAACTCATGCTCAAATCAAGTTGCCTAATTGCCCCATTTTCTGTTGTATGCTGCACACATGCACCTTTGGTACCATAGACATGATCACAGAGTGTCATGCCTGTTGTAGGTATAATTGCAGTCCCCTATGGAAAAATGTGAAACCTGAATCTGAGGTGTTCATTTTATGTCAATACAATTTAGCAATGTTGGCTCAACCAGTGGTGTGACTTTGGGGTGGAGCTACATGTTTGATCAAACAGGGCCATACTTGGAGGACAACAGTCATTACTGGTGGTTGCTACAACAACAGTGTTTCCCCTACCATTATATTAGGGGGGCGCCCCGCCCCCTCAACGGCACCCCCCGCCCCCCTTGAAGGTCAAGTTAATTTTATTTTATTTTCGTCAAATAACGACATAAGTAATTTAAGATCATCTTTCCTATATAACAGGTCTGTGCTTTTTGTTTTCTTAAACTAAATAGCCTTATGTTATTTATACGATGGCATGTAATTTCTGTCTCCACGTTTGCGCGTTTACAATTGTCCTCCGTATCGCGCACAGCGGAGTTCTGCCCCGATGCGCGCACACACCCACCAGCGGACAGAGACCGCGCGTCGGAGAATATGTCGCATCAGGCTGAAAAGCAGGCAAAAATATCAGCGTTTTTTAAAAATATGCATTTTTTTGAAAAATGTTTCTTTCAGAAGCCCAGAAAGATACACTGCAGTGACAAAAGCTGCACACTTTGTGGATAATTGACATATTAAAATAATTCTGATGTTTAGTGTTAAGTTCAGTGTACAGTTGTTAAGTTATTGTACAGTAATTGTTCAGACGTTATAATATATAGACGTTATAATATATTGAGTGTTTTGCCGACCACCCATAACTTTGTTTTCCATGTAGTGCGAGTTGTAGACAGAAGATCCTTGTGCTTTATCTGTTGTTCTAAAGGATGAGCCAGAGACCTTAGATTCACTCAGTCACTGTGAAATAATATAGTTTTTATGATACATTTTATCTTTAGCTTAAGATAAGGGAGGGAATATCTAAAAGTAAGCTAGAATCTAGAACCTATGACCTTGCCCAGGCCACCTATTTATTCACTACACCATACTATATAATCTCCAAAGGCATTCTGTAATAGCATTTTCCCCTTGGCAATTTCCCATATTGGGAAACGGAAGTGGGTTGGTTGGTTGGTCACACTAGCTTCTCAGTTCCAGAGCTCCATATTGTGTGGCCACACTTGAGTGACCTTATCCCTGACCCATCAGCATTTAGAGTACAGCCAGTGTGAGACTGTATAATAACTGTATAATTCCACAAGAAGAGCTGTTATTGATTCTATATTTGGTTTCCTACTTTTTAACTAAAACACCTTCCCTTCTGATTCTTAGTGAATAATATTTTGAGTCACAAACTGGCAAATGCGACAGGTACAGGTAGTTTAGTGTGGTAGTCATACAGCCTTTCTGTGGGTGATCTAGTTTACAAGAGGAAAAACATCATGTTCTGTGTGGTGAACTTACTAAAAAAATGAATTTTTCTATCATCATTTATTCACCCTTGTGTCATTCCAAACCACTTAATTTTTTTTCCTTTGTAAAACCCAGAAGGAGATGTTTAGCAAAGTGTCATAATTGCTTGCTTTCATACAATGAGGACCAGAGGCTGTCAAGCTTCAAAATAACCTTAAAAACACAATTAAATGAGCAATTGAGATTTAATTGTCAAGTATGTTTATACACTCTTAAAATTTGTCTTGATTACAGAACCTTCAGAGCAGCTTGGACAGCGCATAATTGTGCATAAAAGGTAGCGATGATCATAGAATCTGTCTTTACCGTGTGATGTATTTGCATAAATGCAGCTGATTGGAGACTGATGCGCTGATGTCTTCCCCCTTATCTGTCACTCTTTCAAACCATTACTGTGTTTATGTTTGCACCCTGCTGTGAGCAGCTGCCTGCAACCAGCTCATAACACAGTTTCAACTCCTCCATTGATTTAAGACGACTGTTCAGATCTGATCTTGGTCTTGCAGAACTGGTTCAACAAATTGGATGTCATGACCTTAATGTAAACAGCACACAGATGATGATATGCCTTATATGTGTGAAGAAAAATGTTACTGAAGACATCATGTAATAAGAAATTGCATTTTCCTCGATCTTTAGAAATGAAATTGTATGAGTTACAATGAAAGCATACTGTAACTTTCAGAGCTCATATATTTCAAAAATAAAATTTAAACAGAGCTGTTAGAATGGCACATTTCGACAGATATATGTATTTACACAACAAACATTTTTATGTCAGCATCAGAACCTAGACATACCCAGTCATGGTAAAAAAAGTTATATTTATATATTTCATAATCAACTGTACACCAAATCCTGGAAAGTTAGTGGAAAACAAGGGCATATCTGCCAGGCTTTGCTGTTTTTCCTGTGACCTGATCAAAGGAGAGATTAGTATTACGGGATAGCCTGCTATTGGCTGATCCTGTTGAGTTATTAAATGTCAACATGTTCTTTTGCTAAGAGATTATTGACCATAACATTCAAAAATATCTCACCTCATCTTCTTCATTGCTAACACTCTCACCAGTCCCTGTGTTTTATCAAATTATTGGTTCTATTGAGTACATTTTGTTCTGTTGGGTGTAACAAAATGTCTCCCTGACCTTCATGGTGATTTCTGAAAACTCAATTATATAGTTCAGTTCCTATTTTTAAAAACCTCTTGATCTCTGCAATGTTCTCAGAAGACCTAAATTCACCCAAAATGAATATTTCTCTAAATATAATATATCTTGTATAATTTACATGTATATTAGTAAGGCTTTAAAATCAAACACCATTGCCTAAAACTCCCAAAATAGAAGTTAATAGCTCATCAGCAGTTCAACCATCCAAACAGTTTCATGTTATCAATCAAACGGACACTTAAATGTAATGTTATGCCTGATTAAATGAGATAAATGTATATCCTAATAGGGTAATTGGGAATTGTTAAAATGAAAAAGGCTGCTGAAGAAAAAATTTTAATATCACCTTGTGGGAAATTCACGTGTTTCATTTTAAACAGAAAGAATTTGGGGACCTGTGGTTAGTTGTCACACAGAAAGTTGTCACTGAGATTATATGAGATTTTTAGTCAGAAGTACAAAAATACATGTTTTCTTTAACAGTGAGTTTTTATGTTTTTTTTAAACATCTAGTTAAAAACTAGTTAAATTTTTTGTGAATTTTGCCTTTCAAACAAAAATATTTTTTTTATAGCTGTTGGGTAAATATGAAAACTATACATTTGACTAGTATATATGAAAAACACTGGTATATATTAATATCCCATATTGTGTGGAGCATGATGTCACAAAAGCATGTGTTCAGTAAACTGAAATAAAAGTTTTTTTTATTGGGTAAATAACAGTGAAGATATTCAGACATTTAAAATTATTATTTTTTTATTAATAACAGTGTTCTGCCTGTTCAGAAATTGACTTTTAAAAATAAACTGCACTGAGAAATGTTCACTGGAGTACAGAGTGTGACAATTAGTCTTCTCAAAATCATTTTCTTCATCAGCCTTTTTGGCCTCATGTGCATCCTTGATTGAATATTGTTGCTTTAGCAACAGCTAAATTGGATCCATTATGCAACAATGAATCAGATATCACATCATGTAATATTTCTAAACATATTTTGTGATTAAAAGGACTGTGTTCACTGAGCGTTAACTTTTTAATTAAATTGTTTTTGATTATGTGTAAATTCCACCAAGGTTTATAGAAGAAACATTTGTTTTATCTTCCTGTGTACTGCACATGACAATAAAGCTTGACTTGACGTTCTCGGGAGAGATCTAAGAGCCTAGTTCAGTGTTTCGTGTAGTTTCCACCACAAGGTCATACATGCCGTTTCTGTTTTACCTTCATGGAATCCTGAAGTTGTTATGGTAACAATTCCCAAAGATACACATCCCTTTCCTACCTATCAGCCTTGAAAGCCTCTCACCCCTACCCCAAAAGGACCTAAAAGAGATTTGAACAGTATTGTGATTCTGTTAACCACTCCTGGGCCATAAATATACATGTAATTTAGAAAACAAGCTTGTTATGGTATCTGGCAATGACTTTTAAATATGATCTGTCTTGTAACCTTTCTCTCTCCTTATTTAAAGCAGGATTGTTTGCCTTAATGTTTTTAAGGTGCTTAGTGTTATTTAGAGATTTTTGATGATCTCTAAACATGTTATAATTTAAAAGAATTGTTTTTCTAGAAAAGGAAATGCTCATTATTTACCCATTGTTTGTTCATGTTTTTGTTTCTCAGAAAAAAGGTGAGTAAATAATAATAGAACTTTCCTTTTTAGATTAACTAGCCCTTTAAGATACAATGTGAATATATTTCAGTCCCAATAGTTAGGTAAGGTTGGGGAGGCAATTTTGGAGAGGTTAATGATAGCAAGCTAGGTTTGAAAGCATAAGATCCCACCCTCCCTTCAGAGTGCCCTCAAAAGCCCCATCTTTTTCAAACCACATGAACGAAAGTTTGTCTGTGCATAGGTGTGTGAATACATATTTTGACAGACATACAGGACATCCAATCATTGCATTTAAAGAACATTTGAACAAACAATTTATGGTCATGCACTTTCCACAAAAGATAAACTTAAAAAAATATACTTAGATAAATATATTTAGACCACTTCATATTGGGATGTGTAAAAGACTCTTAAAGCGCATAACAGAAAATGTTATGCAAAAAAATCGCCAAGCCTGCCTTTAAACCTCAGCTAATGGAGCAGTTAGGCTACTCCATCATCATTTGCAAGCGTTGGTCACCATCCACAAACCTCACTAGAAATATAGAAGCCAAGTGATGGAAAATGCAAGTGAGACTGTCACTGGATACTTGAATGTGATGACAGCGGCTTGACGGCATTGCTCTAAAACACTGACAGGCGCTTGCCGTCAGGCAGAGATGAGTTTCACGCTTTCCTGAACACAGGTAGTGCCTGCAAAACTTCTGGAAATTTCCTGTCACACGGCAGTGAGTTTTACCTACTAATGAAGATGAAAAAGAGAGCTTTAATGAGCGCTCCCAACCCAGCTATACTGTAGGACAAACAAGCAGCCTTGTCAAGCGTTACGCTAAAAATAGCTAGTATTTCCCTAGCTAGCATTTTATAAGTAAGGGTCTCATACTTCCTGCATTAATGAGGTCGCTCCTCTAGTTCTTTATTATGAAGCACCTGCTTTCATTGACTGGCTTTCTCAGGAGAGAGCAGGAAATCAGAAATCTTCCCTGATTCAAGACAAGTGCCTATATGCTTCTCTTTTAAAATCCAATTACAAAGAACAATGTTCTTGCTCAGCAAGCCAGGCTGAGTTAGAAAAGAAAAATCGATCTTTAAAATAATGAGGATCATCTCATTCCATTAAATTATCTTTGAATCAGACATTCATCTCCCCTATTACTCTACAATTAAGTATTTATAGACTGTTAGCGCTTAAAAACTAATCAAAACTAGACATTAATTGAGGATATCCTTAATACACTTGTGATTTAGTAGAACAGATTTCTGAACTTCAGATCATTCTGGAGGAAAAGGGACAATTTGTTGGTTACTATAAATAGCATTGCTGTGTTTCACCTGAATCAAATCCTGTTTTTTGAGCGAGCAACATCCAGCAGTTGGGTACAATGAAACTAAAGGCCTCCTAAGGCAACGGGCCCCTAATTTCATTTTCTTCCAAAGCACCAAATAACAACCGACACCACTATAATGGTGTCCCAAAGATCTGTTTGTCTACATGCACTGCAACACTTTTTCTCACGTAAAAAGTCTATGTGTGCAGTGACAGAAGACTTTTGATATAACATTTAATCCTTTTAAAAATGTTGCAGATTTATGTAGTGAATAAGAACTTCTGAAATGTTCGCATAACTGTATATTTGAAAATTTGAGAAGACAGTATTTTAGAATAAAAACCTTCGTGTTGTTAGAGCTAAATGCTCCCTTTAAATCACAGTACTGTTGTTATAAACAGTTAGAAGCTAACACACAGAATTGCTAAACAGCGATCAATTACTTTGCTGAAAAGTGGCCCACGTTGACTTTTTCACAATAACGATTTATTTGTTGTACACTACAGCATTTCCAATAAAAGGTCTGTATTAAAAATAAAATGTCTGTATTTTTTTGACCCTTGTACAGTCACTTAGACCTAAATGGCTATAACTATTTGAAAGCAGTTTTCTGTTGATCAGTAGAAATACAGCAGCGATTCTGAAGAAAAAGCCATTTGTGAGTAATATGAGCAGATCTGGATTCCCCACATGGCTCACGGAATGATGGGAAACATCCATCACATTTGAAGAAATGTTATTCTTTCTTATTTATTGTGAAATTGTAGTAAATAGCATAAAATAAATTAGCCAATTTCAGTTGAAAAGTGTCTAATTAGAGACATCCAATGAGAGACATGGTGGAAAACAGTGTTCAAGTGTGAGAATAACCTTTTTTTGCACTTGTCATTTAACTGGCTACCACGGAGGTGCTGGACGTGTGGGTTGATGGGTTTTGTGCTTTAGTTCTAATACACCATTATTGTTTTTTAAGCGCTCTGAATAGGTTCTCTGCTTTGGTAGCTGGTGCACCTGACTGAGAGGAGCGTTCTGTTTAGATCAACTCTGGCATTTATAATAGCATTTATCAGGATTCAGTATAAGTTCATGGGTTCAGTTCCCACAGGATAAAATGGATAAAGGGTTTAGCCAAATTAATGTGTAGAAAAAATGGGAACTATTTTTGGAAACTACAGTGTCAGCTACAAGGCCAGTATAAATTGTCTGAATGCAGGCAAATGAGAAACAGCATTTGACTCTACAGGAAAGCAAGAAAGAAAGCAAGACTCAAGA
>JAZGTK010005387.1:0-22546 GCA_036877625.1 Ambastaia sidthimunki
AGCAATGACAGGCAAAGCGATATATCAGACAGTTTTCTAGAGGTGTGAGGCTGCATGGAAACTGTTCAACGTTTCCACACATCCAGAAGGACTGAAGAGAACCACACAGCCTGCTGAGGGAATGCAGTGGTGGCTTTACGCTTTAAGATTAGGGGGTAAAATCTTATCCAGAGATTACAAAAGAAAACACACGCACAGCTTGGGAGAGAGAGGGAGTGTGAATGTGTGTGAGTGGTCTGAGTAATAAGGAGACCTGGAAGCATTTCCCATCAGCCACCTGGGGCCTGCGGTGTCATTTCTGTAACTTCCTGTCGGAGGGCTGAGAGAGGCTGTCGACACTTGTCCATCTCCCCCCTTCCATGCCGTCTGAGACCCACACACAAATGCATTGACTGCCCAATCACGCCGCCTTCGAAGGTATCACAATAAACAATGTTTGCAGCAGAAGCCATGTAGATGCTATCAGCCAGCAAGAACAACAAACCCTAAAGCCCCTTTTCCTGCCTCAAAACTCAGAAATAACTTCCTTCTGCTCCGTGGACGAGGCTGGAGACACACAATCGAGTATGTATTCATATCACTTCAAGAAAGTGAGAAAGAGAGAGTTAGATGGAGAAAGAGGAAGAAAAACATTTTCATTAACGAGTTTCACTTTTAAAAGTCACTATTAGTCACTAGATTTTTAACACTGTTGTTTTTTTTAAATGAAGTGCAAAACTGCACCCACCTATCGTAACTACGGTGTTATTTTTGTACATTTGCATACTGAATCTATGTCATTTGCATACTGGCTTTTCTTTTATCAACAGTCACCTAATATATACTTATATATATATACTTACATATATATACTATATATATATACTATACCTGTACATATATACTGTAAAGTTTGATTGTTCTTGTGTCATTTATGAAGCTTCACACACAGCAGACAGAAACAAGACGTGTGCGTCATGGCAACATCAAAGCAGCTCTTGTATGTTTCATTTCCACAGATAACTAAAACTCAAACACTGACAGCATAGAAACTTCCTTCAGAATTACAAATGCAGTTACAATCTGATGAAAGATTACAAAAGATTAACCTAAACCATGAAAATATTTATTATAAATAAATTTATTAAGAAAGCAAAACACAACTTCATACACGTCACTTACATCATGTAAACTCACACCAGAAGCTAAACTTAAAATTACTTTTAATAATTTTTGTCAAATTAAATTTAATGTTTAATTAAATAAAAGCACAGTGTTTTTTTTGTAATTTATTTTTTTTTAATTCAGTAAGGAGTCATTTTAAATAATTCCCCACACGAGCTGAGAAGCGCACAAACTATATTAACCCTTCTAGTTAAAACCAGTGAAAGAACGTCTTTGTTTCACACCACATTCCACCAGCAACAAAACCCTCAAGATATCCTTCACAACCTGAGGAAAAAATACGTCCTTGACTTTGTCTGGGCAAAGGCAGCCTAATAATACTGAGAGCCTGAATTTTATTGGTTCATCTCAAACACAGGACCTGAAGAGATGATTACTGTAAACTGGGAAAAGCAGCAGTATATGCGTCAAACCGGAGCAGCATTCCTGCAATGCACTTCCTGTCTCTCCCTCTGTCTGATTCGGACTTCTGGAAATTCGGTGGGCATTGTGAAGTCTGGACACAACAAAACAGACCACTGATAAGGACTGAGCCTGAGAATCAGACCCCACGCCTTCTCTCTCTCTCTCACACACACACACACACACACACACACAGCTAGTTAATAACAATATAATCAAACTCATACTTTAACCTTAACCCTACCAGAAAACTTTTATTACCTTAAAAATTTTATTACAATTAAATCTATAATTTAATATATGGTTAAGTAAACCCACCCACTCACACAGACACACACACAGACTCTGATAATGCACAAGAACAAAGGCTGGTGTTGTACAAGACCTCTCAAGGCCCACATGCTAATAGCCACAACAATCTGCCCGGCAAGACTATAATTGAGTCTTATCGACTCGACGCGGCAGAGAGAAAACGGATAAAACAATAAGCCTTCTTCATTCCAGCCACAAACAAAATCACTGAGAAAGCTGGACTTGATTTGAGTTACATCACACCGCACAGCAGCTGAGGCAGCTACTGCCAAAAAGAACTGAGTAAAAACTAAAAGTATGACCTTATTTGACTTTTACTGAGAGAGTGACTTAACTTTTGCACAAAGTCAAAACAAAAAGTGCATTAAATTATGTCCCCATTAAAAACACATATGTATATTATTTCCCATCTTCAACACAGTATGCCAACGGAGGAAATGTCCCACTTCCTGGTTTTTAGCACAGCCACCTGCAGAAGGGCACAACCCAGAGGAAGGATGAAAGAAGAGCGGAAGGGTGGAAGAACTCCACTGGGGGTGAGAGACGAGAAACGGAGCTGTTCCATCAGTCGCCATGAGGGAGATTAAAAATGTTTCATGTTTCCACTGAGAGAAAGAGCGGGACAGAGAAACAGAGAGGCCACAGCAGGGAAACACAGCATCCTCTCTGTGGTGTGATACAGGATATCAGCCCTTAATTCACCATGGCAACCGTCAACGTTCACACTACAAGATTGTTATTGTAGTTCCAGTTCTAAAATCTAAAGTGGATGAGTCACATTCTGACACACATACAGCACCTGTGTCCACACGTCACATGAATTCTACATTTATCAGGGTCCCACAGTCTGGGAAATATCAGGGAATTTTACAATTTGATTTTCAGGACCTAAAAAAACATTAATACACTCTGGAAATTATTACATGTCGTAAAAATGACTATAAACTGTCTATAGGACATACTATAGTATATGCTATGTGTAGCATATGCATATCTATAGTATAATATATGCATTATTTTGATGGAAATTTGTTGGTAATAAGGAGCAGAAACTTTAAAAAATATTTGCTTGGCAACCAGCTTACAGTTACGCTAATGAATGAAAAGTGATTTGGTTTAAAATTACTCATAATTAAAAAAACTAAAACGTTTTGTTTATTGAACATTATTGTCTTTATCATATTATTATTATTGGTATTATATAAAACCCTTTTGTTTTTGTCAGGCCCAGCCCCACCTATATTCTGTGGTTAGGTAACTTATCATAACATGACATGAAAAGTTGGCGGTGAAATTCAAACTGTGCAGCCAAGACTAGAACCCTGACAGAACGATCTGAGACCACTTCACCAGCTAAACACCTAAAGCCAGCTCTTCTAAAACTGTCACCACAGATCTCTAAAACTCCCTTTCTCCCTAACAACAAATCAAGACAGGAAACTGCAGTTTCATCCTCACTGTACATCCTCAGAGCAGCTCCACACCCTCTTCTCACACCACCAATAAATAAAACGGCACCAGCCAGCCGGATGTTCCAATATTCCTCTTATTGTCTCTGTAACCGGAATGAGAGAAATCAGATGAGTGAAAGAGGGAAAGCAGGGGAGGTGGCATCTGCAGATGGGGATTCTGAACGGGGGGAAAACTGCTGCGGACTGGGTGGGTTTCCGTGCAGAGAGACGAGCGATTCAGGCAGGAAAGCCCAGAGAACAAAGCAGGGAATGGGGTGACCCCGGGGCCCCTGGTGCATCCTGGTCACCCTGAGCAGATCTCTGTCCAATGATTAACACTTCCCTAGATACTCCCATCCCTCTTTCTTTATTACCCTGTTTTCGGGCCAGATTCTCCCTGTTTTTGCTGATGCAAAATGAATGTATTTTGAGGATTTATGCTTTTGAAATGGGATGCAGGGCTGGTGGTGAAAGCTTTACTGATTAGGTGGATGACACGTCTGTAGGACATGCTTTCCTGCAGCAATAATCTAATTTCACATGTAAGCAAGAATATACAGTCAAATGCAAAATATATTGACTTATTCTATATAGACATATTGACTGCAGGATGCATGAGAGACATTAAACATGAAACAGCTGTGTAAAAAATGGGTTTTCTCTGGAAATTATCAACAATACAGTTTAGCTTTAACCACTATACAATAATATCTATCTATTGCGTCATGTCAAAATCGACCAATCAGAATCAAGTATTCCAGAACTACTGCATCCTGTTCAAATCGACCAATCAGAATCAAGTATTTTAGAGCATTCCACTTTAGAGACAAATCTGCTAAATAAATACTAGAAATCGCACAAAATGCCATTTACTGGATGTCTTCCGTGATGTGTACGTTTGAGACAGATGTGATGTCCTCACCTACAGCCCACAGTACCGAGTTGAAGGTATCTTGATGTTCCTCATTGGTCTTTAGATTCGTCCACGTGACACATAGAACCCCAGACGGCAGCTTCTCTACTTTTTTCGGCGTACACCTCCATGAGAACTTGGTGCCATAGCCCTCCATGTAGTCTGTGACTAAACCAGCCATTTGCTGAAAAACAAAGAGAAACTCATAAACGCTCTCAGTCATGATAGCTACTGAACAGTTTGGCTCTTCATCTAAGCCTTCTATCTCGCAGTGCAAATATAATGGCTATTAAGACATTTAAAGGCTTTTCATCGTCATTTGTTTTCTTAAACACAGATTTTAGTCCAATTCAGCAAATTACTCTTGCTTGTCACTCCTGTCAGACCATATTGCTAGTATAATACTTAATAACAACATGACAAATCTCCTGTCAGAACACTATAACCATTAATTAAAGATGAATGCGTTAAAAACAGGGTAATAAAACAAGTCTGGCCAGGTCTCTCATCCTGTTTTTGCCATGTAGCCTGACGGCTTTACCAGGGTGAGTCACAATAAACCAAAACTAATCTAAAAACAAGATTTAGTTTCTAAACCAAAGCACTAACTCAAAAACAAATTACAGCAGGTTCATTTAAAATAAAACAGCTATTTATTAGTACAATCTGTGCATTGACACAGAGGCATGTAGTACCTGATCAAACCCCCGGAGGGCGATGCTGCGAACCATCACAGTTGTGTCTAGCCCAATGCCTGTGAGGAAGCCGGCACATTCCAATGCCACATCTTCCCACAGAGTAAAGAAAAAGCAACGAAACATGATTTCATATGCAAAATAACATGATTTCATATGCCATATTTTTTTGCATGGTAATCACAAATTACAGCTATCGGAATCTGGCAAACCAGAATAAAACAAAAAAAGACGATGCTTCACAAAAGACTTTTTTTTACAATGCATTTTACCAATGAATTAATGTTTTCTTTGTTGTTTCAATTCGATTTAACTTTATTTGTATATCATCTTGCACAATGTGCTTGCAAACTTGCAAAGCAGTTTGTTGAATATGACTTGTGTAAACAGTATTTGTTTTCATACTCTTCCAAAATACTGTAGACTAAAATGGATTTTAGTGTTTCTAGTTAATTCAAGTCTCGGCCAATCACATTGGGTCTGCACATTCCATAACATTTCTGAAGCGCATCAAATGCATTTGCACTTGGCAGAAGTTGTGACATGTGCATTTCGAACCATTTCCTGAGGTTTGTGTGATCACACCTCTGCTTTAAATGGAACTTGAAAGTGTTCACACACAGTTATCCAAACAGCAAAACCTCATGAAGTGAACAAGTGTAAACAGCCCCTTTCAGACAGTGATCTGGTTCATTCTGAGGACACGCCTCCTTTTCAATTTTACAAGGATACAGCTGGCACCCACAACCAACCTAAAACACAGAGAACAACAATAATGAGATCAAAGACAAGCAAAGTGATCAATTATCACGACAATGACAAAGATAAAACAAACGTTTGCTAAATATTTACGGTACATAAAACAACTTGTGAACAAACAACAGCTCAGATCAACAAAAAGAGGATGAAAAAAGACTGTGTGTGGCCCATATGAACACGCTGCTGTAATCCAGCCGGTGTTTCTCGATCACAGTCAGATGTAATTGTTAACACAAGGTCTAATCCTGGTGGATGTTTCACACGTCACTGCTGAGTGATACCCACTTACTCCAATTCAACATCACACGCATTCAGTGCACAACACTGCTAATGCACATCCACACGTCTCACTCTTTTGTGTAGCGGCTTATGGAGGGATTAGGAGCAAAATCTCAGCTCTATTTTTTACCCTTTTATCAACAAAACGTGTCCCTGAGCTCCCACCTGCCACAGTTAAACCCGTCTGATGAGCAGAACCTGTGTGTCCATCTACAGATTCTACAGAGGACCTTCTGTTAAGCAAGACAGACTCTGAGTAAGAAAAACAAACAGCTTTCCCCTTTAAAATACGTTTATTTGTCCTACCTCACTGGCAAATTAGTTATTTTTGTTTAAACCTCACTAAACTTTGTTAGATTTCTCTCAAAGCAAGGTTTAATTTCATTTGTTATTTTGCTTCTTAAGTAAACGTGTCTTTTTCAAGAGTGTTTAGATTTTTTACTGGAAAACAAGCTTGAAATGTAACAGTAGCTACTGTAGACTACATTAAGCTTGGGCATCTGTCCTGTAGTAATCCCAGCCATGATAACAGCAGCTGGTGTGTAACATCTGCCCAGACTGAGTCTCCTTTCTTTTCAGCTAAGCAGACCGCAGAGATAAGTGCAGCACGGGGCAGTATTTGCGGCTGCATCTGTGAGTCCCGAGGCCCTTTGGATGCCTGAACCGCAGGTGACATAGCAACACAGTTCCAAAACAAGCTATTTCTACATCAGTATTTAAATAATTAGCTCAAGGATCGTGACATCCTGAATGCATCATTTAGCGTTCGTCTGAATCCACAGCACATGTCATCAGTTCTGACAGATGCCCAGCTGTTGTGCAGGAATGACTGTACGAGTCAATGTAAATGTTTTTCCTTTGCCCTTTCGGGCGTGCGTGCCATCGCTCTCGTTCACACCCGTCAGTCACCAAAGTCTTGCCACGTCCAAAGGATGAGCAGCCTAACTGGCAACGGTCTGAAATCGCACCTGTACAGCTGACAGATCGACCGCAAAACAACATCACCTGCCCCAAAAGGATGTGGCTGTTGTGTCAACTAGCGTGACTTCCAAAGAAAACTGCAGTTAGCCACAGAAAATGTAGAACGTTTATGCAGACGTTTTTAATTGTAGACTAATTCAAGTCCTTTTGTTCTATTTGTTCTGAATAAAAACCTCTGACATATAGATATATAGCTGGCAAATATACACAGCAGATATAAGTGACGCATATATACAGATCAGATATATAGCTGACAAATATATAGGTCAGATTATATAGCTGACAAATGTATAGGTAAGATTTTTAGCGGACGAATATACAGATCAGATATAAAGCTAACAAAGCAGGTCAAAAGTAAACAAACACTTATAAAGGGAAGAGGACATAATGTTTACCAAGAAAAACAAGGGGGGGAAATAATTGCTGCAAAAAACGTATCTGACCACAACATAAACGGCACATACGTTTTTTTGGGCGACTCTTTGAGCCAGAAGATATCATCACTCGTGATTCCAAACTCCACAGCTCCTGGAACCTGAAGATAGAAGAATCACAAGAGTTAAAACACACCATATAATGATTCAGCATGAGAAGCATTGATTAATATAAGTACATTAAAATTATTTATATTACTTATATATCATATATATAATATTACAAGACAATAACATTTACATAAAGCATAGTATTACAGTTACTGTTACAATTGTCATATTTTATTAAATGCATAATTATAAATAAGAATAATAAAAATATTTCTATTATTAAATTTATTATAACATTTACTTAACTCAATATGATTTTGCTTAAACTAAATGAAGTCTGTTTTTAAAACCAATAAGCATTAGTGCATTATTCTAATGACAAAAACTGGTCAAATTAAATTTTCCTACATAAATGAACATTTTTTCACATTTTTTATATATTTTTTTAAATATCTAAAATATCTAAAAAGCTAAATGTTTCCTATAAATATAATAAATTCTTTAATTTCTTTTCCAATTTCTTCAATATTCAATATTCCCATTTTAATGATAAAAATTATTAAAAATTAAAAATATACAATTTTGTGTTTAATAAATGTGTTTAATAAAAATGCAAATGTTAAATCTAATTGTAAATGTTGAGCTAAACATTTAGTGAACATGCAAATACTGCCCCTTGACTGGATATATAGAATATTCATTATATAATATATTTGTTATTATATATGTAATATAAACAATACTTATTAAAAGATTTTACTTCATGGATAAAATAAAATTGTTGGTCTGTTTTTATTCTTTACCATCCCTTGATGATTTATTCTGCTTCTTTATTACTGATAACGCAGAAGTTCATTTCAAAACTGCATTTTTTGTACAATACTGTATCAAATGGTATCGTACGTGATGAGGCTCCTACTCGCCTGTGAACAGAACAAGGTCACAGAGTGGAAAGACAACAAAGCACATGTTGTCTGGTACTGGTACAGACACTTACATGTGTGGGATACTTTGGCCGTCCACCAGTGGCTAACACAATGTTTTTGGCCGACACTGTCATCTGCATGAAATAATAATAAAGATGTATGACTACATGATACATGCTGAAGTATTATTCTCACTTTTATAACGTCGTACCTCTTTCCCTTTGGCATTTACTGCTCTGATTGTGTGTCTATCCACAAGCGTGCCCTTCATATTTAAATACTTCACCCTCCTGTTACAAGAGAGAGAGAGAGATAATTATATCACACGGCAAGAAAATGCCAACGTATGAACTGAATTTGCTTATTGACATCTTATTTTCTTACACTTTAGGAATGCAAAACCATTTTAAAGACTTTTTCCATTCAAAAGATGTGCGAAAAGTTTTGCATCAACAACAATTATTATATCATTGACAAATGTGATGTTTCAACTTGACGTCTGTGCTCTAATGTGAAGACATATATTTGGGGCATTCTGGGAAATGACATCAGCACACCTGTTTGCCTCACAGCCATAGAGAATAAAGAGTGAAATTCAATTTATCATGATGGCACATTCGCTGTGCTCATATAGCCTAAGACTGTAATTAACTTATCAGAAAGTCAGAAAGATGGACAACTAATGAGGTCTATTGAACAAAGATGGAATAACATCAGTGTAATACTTTTGAAAATGAATTATGATCATTTTCAGTATTTAACTTATACACATATTTTATACAGAGACGTGCTGGACAATAAGTATGGGGAGAATCTGCCTGGAGCAAATTTGATGTAGGTCTCTTCCTCAAGGATACAGTGTGGTAATTGTGGGTTTCTTGAACCTCCAAACGTCATGTCAGTAGCTAAAATTCTGGATTATTAGTCTATCGCCGCCCTAGTGGCATGATTTTTAACAGACAAAATCGTTATATGAACGTTATTAAATTGCAACATTTAAGCTGCTTTTTGAGCATTAAATGTAAGTATAAAACAACTTTGGAAAAGTAAAACTCACTTATCTTGTAGTTGAACCCTGTGACCCCAGTTTAGCGATTTCACATGATTCTGAACAGCTTCTGCCATCGTTGGCCTGCAACACATTACATATAAACTATAACATCTCTGTTTTATCCATAACATAACAGAAATCACTTTATGACTCACATAGCGAGTTATCGACGATTAATTTTTCATATGTTGCACTAAAATACATACAAATGCACCCCAAAATACTGCACACTTATTGAACAGCTTGTTAAGCATGAACATTCGTTTATTCTGGGTTTCCACGATGTATGAGACACAAACACATTGCGATTATAAAAACACATGAGAACTTTTTAATTCAGGCCTGGAGTGCCCTCTAGTGTAAAGAGTGCTGCGTTTTTAATTTTGCCTTGCATAAAATTAATGTTTCACCACAAGATGGTGCTGAAACAAAAATGACCTAAAACAAAACACCTCATGCCAAACATCTAACCTCAAATATTAAATGAACAAAATCATAGATTTGCCCTGATCTGCATGAAAACGTCTCCCGTTATTTGTAAACAATTATTCTCTGATTGTAAACATGTCTGTACAGAATTAACATGCGGTTCTGCGTCATGTAACTCACCAGTCGTGTGACAGCTCGTCTGGGATTTGCCAGCCGTACATTTTAGCGTCTTTGACTGCAGTGCCAAGCAGTCCGGCCTGATGCATTAACTTCTTCGGAATGCAGCCAACATTGACACAAGTTCCACCAAGACCCCATTTTGTGCCTACAACGAGTTAATGTATATTTTGTTTTGAAAATATGCACATCACCAGCTGATACATTATGTCTAGGAGAGGGGTCTGTACCTTTAAGGGAAGGTTCGACATAGTCCAAGACAGCTACTGTCTGTCCTAACTGGGCAGCTGTAAAGCAAGTGCCATTAAAACATTATATTTGACGTTATGCAGATTGTTAAGGTCAGTGCAATTATGCCAAAAAGTAAAAATGTAGATAACACACCTTCTTTTGAACATGCCAGCCCTCCAGAACCCCCACCAATAACCACCAGATCATAGTCGAACTTCCCTGCTGGAATCAAGACACAATTTCTAGATCATTTAACTGGGCACAGTTAAACACTACACTGTAATATTTATTTATTATATTATAATGCATTACAATTGTGTCAGATAATCTCTCATATGCATTGCATTTTAAAGCAACTTGTATATTTACACTATAATATTCATTGAGGTCTCATAACCTGCATTACAATCCGATCCGATAGTCTCTCGTATGTATTAAACTTACACATACATTTCCTAAACATGCTAGACACAGTACAATTTATACCAAGGTATGTAAACAAATGATAACGATACCTCTCAGCCCAAAATATATATTTAGCGAAATAACTTAATAACAATATATCGTTTTATTCCATAAGCGTTACCTGTATAGTTTCGTGTACATACAAGCGCTCTTAAGCTGCAGAGAGCTTTGATCTTCTGCCTGCCTCTACTGAAGGCAGCCATGCTGTCAAGAATGAAGGACCCCTGTCAGTCGTTATAGATGTCTTAAGAGATGCCTGAGAAAATGTTTCATTACACAGGATTATAATACAAGGTGCGTGTTATGATTTAACATGTGATTCAACAGATAATCAGCTACAGAGGTTTTTAATTGAAACGCTATTTACATAAAATCCTTGAGTTTGTCCGTGAGTACGTCACCTCTTAAATAATTGTTATTTTAATATAAATATAAAATGAAACATTTTCCTTTCTTTTGCTAATTGTTCTTAATGCGTGTTTGGTTCTCTTTTGTGTATTTTTGATGTCTAATTATTATTAATCTTCAATTAATAAAGAGTTACTGTACGTCTATTGCACGTCAAATGTCAGAACCAGAGGAGGAGCAAAACATTACCGACAGGCGATCTGACCAATCAGAAACGAGCGCACTGTTGGTTGCCGCAAGGTGATTGGCTGTTCCACTGAGCGAAGAGTTCGGTGAACCGTCACAATAATGAACAATAGGGGGAGACAGACTCGTCGCTTTTCCTGCAGTGTTGCTAAGACTTGAGTCAGCATGCCTGTGGATATCAGTGAATGGACAGGTTCTCTAGCCCTCACAGAGGTGGAGGAAAAACCAGCCAAGCCTCTGACTGTCAAATATGGGGCTTTGGAAATTGCCGCTCTGGGGAAAGTCTTGACTCCCACTCAGGTCAGAGCTCAATGCGCACGCATGCAGAAATTAGCCTAGCAATGCTTCACTGATACGATATTCACTGTAATGTGGCTAAAATAGGCAGAAGTGACAGTTTAATGTGCCGTTGTTGAAGTTGCATTGAATAAATGCTTTTAAAATGAACGCGACGTGCCTGTCGTTACGTAATGGAGGCGCAAAGGGTCGCGCGCTTGATGCAGGACAAAGTTGCATCTGTCTAGAAATGCACCGATCACGTGGTGTAATGTGGACTCATGCAAAATGTCGTATTTGATTTGGGACGCGGTCTAAAACAGGACAGGGACCTAATTTCAGACTCAGTTTCAGAAATTAGGCCATTATATATATATAGCCATTATGTATAATATATATATATATAGCCATTATGTATAATATATATATATATATATATATTAATTGATTCTCTTTTGTTATGCAGGTGCAGAATCGCCCCACATCAGTTGAGTGGGAAGGGTGTGACTCCAGTAAACTTTACACTTTGGCCCTGACCGATCCAGATGCACCCAGCCGAAAGGACCCCAAATTTCGGTACCCTGCACTCATACCTATGATCTATGTTCATCATATCAGAACTTATACACAAATGAACAAAATCCTACACAATTACACAAGTCGTTACCTGTTAAGTTGAAAGGTTTTAACAGGTTAGTCTGCCCTTGAGCAGGGTTATTTTAATACTGTAAGTGTTATTTTAATCTTAGGGAGTGGCACCACTTCCTTGTTGTCAACATGAAAGGAAATGATGTCTCCAGTGGATGTGTTATGTCTGACTATGTTGGTTCAGGACCCCCAAAGGGAACAGGTGAGAGCTCTGACCTGCATATATTTATATTCTCCATAATTATGGCATTCTCAATATCAGTGATTTTCTCACGTTCAGGTCTCCATCGTTACGTGTGGCTGGTTTACGAGCAGTCAGGTACCATCAACTGTACCGAACCGGTCCTCACCAATCGCTCCGGGGACAACCGTGGAAAATTCAAGATACAGAGCTTCCGGAAGAAGTACGGCCTCGGCACTCCGGTTGCTGGGTCCTGCTATCAGGCAGAGTGGGACGACTATGTCCCCAAACTTTATGAACAACTGGCTGGCAAATAGACAGTGTTTAGCGTTTTGACACTATTGTTTATCTGTAACAGTGCTTGGTCTAGTTTGATTTTGATTAGCCATTTCAGGAGATAAACTGAATAAAGGAAACTGGTTATTTGCTTTAAAAAAGTTGTGAAGTAATTGATTTGTGTATTTTATTTTTGCAATGGTCAAATCAAAATGAAACTGAGCAAGCACAGTTCAAACTATGCCTTCATTTGTGTTAATCATTTTCAAGAGGTATTTGACCCGCTTTCAGTTTAAAAATGCTGACAATAAGTTACAGACTTAACACCTTCAGTTATAGATTTAAGTGTAGTTCATATCCACTGCTGTACCTTTAATT
Source organism: Ambastaia sidthimunki (assembly GCA_036877625.1). Taxonomy (NCBI): domain Eukaryota; kingdom Metazoa; phylum Chordata; class Actinopteri; order Cypriniformes; family Botiidae; genus Ambastaia; species Ambastaia sidthimunki. Next base: position 13,074 of record JAZGTK010005387.1, read on the forward strand.
TCACGTGCTCGCTGTTGCACAGACTGCTTGTGCACATCAAGGAAACTAACACCAAGGCTTTGAAAAAATAAATCACTATGGAAAAGCATTGCTTGTGTGATGAGCACTTTATTTACAAATATAATTAAAAGCTCTGACAGAATCATGCCTCTTACCTGAAAACATGTAAAGTGCATGCGACAGTAAAGCGTTTTAATCACTAATCTGAAGAAAATACAAAGCAGGAAAATGTGTCGAGAACCAAACAAAAACCTGAATCATGAAATCAGCGTACAGAGGCCGTCAAGACAGTTTCACCAGTGACTGCAGAAGGGAGTGAACCATTTATTATATTTATTTAGATTTATACGTACGTGTATATATAAAAAGAAATTGAAATTCTGTTAAAATGCAATAGGAAAATAAGTAAAAGTTCTCCATAAAGCCTTCTATACACAAAATACAGTTCCCACCTTTTCAGCCCTTTGTGCAGGTACTACTGGTTAAGATTCACATGTATTATTCACATTTTACACCCTGGCCGAGGTGAATAACGATACTGTACGTATGAATGCAAAACAACCCGGGTTCAAATTACCATAAGAATCTCAGTGTCACAGATGCAACTATCAAATATGTACATTGTTTTCATAGGCAAACTTTATCAAATTTATTTAATACTTAATAAAAGTTATTTAATTTGTTTTCTTGGTGGATAAATACCAAATAGAGATTCAAGCAGCAATAGACAGGAGGCTGAACAAAAATTCCTTAAAAAAATTCTTTAAAATCACTCAGCCTGTCAAAAAAGTGGCGAAACAAAAAAATGACATTGCATCTGGATTAAAATTCGCAATACAAACCCTCCCATGTGTATTGCTTTTCTCTTGAAATCTCTATATTTTAATTTTACACTGAAAGTGTTATCATTGCACGAAAAACACTGACATCAACACTGACCGATTAAATGGTCTCATAGATAATATTTATATATAAAAAGAGACAGCTAAGGATGTTCTCCAGCATGTTATCCCATAATGTGTCCAGAAGGGGGCACCCAAACACGCAAGGCCTGTGCAAACACCAGCCCAGGGGGGCGTCGGGTCTGTCAGTAGCAAAAACAGCAGATTTGTTTAAAAAAAGTGGATGACGAGGCGGGCGGGAGGATGGCTGAGTGTTATGGTCTCATCTGTAGTCATCTTTAGGATAGTCCAAAGCCCCCAAGTTATTGAAACCCATACGAAGGCTTTCCATATCGAAGGCGTCGATCTCTCGTTCCTGGCGGTCCAGAAGGTGTTTGATTCTGTCGGTGCGTTCCTTCTGAAGAGAAGCCAGCTCCTCCTCAATCTAAAAACAAACAACAACAAATAAACAGACAAAAGGATTAAACGAAAGTGTCAAACCAGAAGCTGCAGAGGAGGACACAACAAGAATTGACTATGAAGGACCTGTAAAACACAGGTAATGTCATTTGGCCCATTAAAAGATGTGATAGTTCCACCTTGCATAGCTTACAAAATTTACTCAATGTTTTAGAATTTTCACATTAATCTCAGAAGAATTTAAATGGCTCATTTTATATTGAAAGTTCATGATCAGGGTTGACTGCTGTAGGCAGGTGATTTGCTGGTCTGGATCAATAAGACAGTAAGAACAGAACTGGACCTTTTGTTCGAGATGTGCCCGGCGCAGCGAAACCTTCTGCTCCAGTTTCTGCTGCTCGCGCTCGTGCTGGGCCTCCGTTTGAATCTTAATCTTGCTCTGGTAGGCATTGAGTAACTCCATCTCCTGCTGCAGCTGCTGTCTCAGAGCCTGGCACTCGGCCTCCTGAGCTTCATCCAGACGCAGCTATACACACACACACAGATGCACACGTATGCATGAGCCCCAGTGTCACACTGCAAGAGAAGGTTCGCTGACACTACAAACACAGTCACAGTTATCCATCAATGGCCCTCTTGTACAGGCATCAAACTGTGACGGGAACTCCAAACAGAAGAAGCCAGTTTTTACGTTTGCGGGTAAAATTTCGGTATGCAGCTGAAGACGTTGATAACTATCAGTAAGATAGAAGGCAACACGCAACCAATTTTGGGCGAGAAGATAAATCTAATTCAGTATAATAATCATTTCTAATAAGAAATGCCACAAGATAATGTCTTATTGTGAATGATTTATCAGTCTACGTCAAACGGAAGATAAAACAAATAAATCTACTTTTATTATTTTTCATGAAAATGAAATATTGCCTTTTAAAGAAGCTTCTGAAATGTTGCCAGGGCCACAAAGATGGAGAAAAGCAACATTTAGCAACAAGATTTAATCCACTTTACAAAAATTGTGCCTGAAACATGCTACCAAGATGCTGTTGTGTTTGAATGGCTGCTTACCATCTCTACAATAACATCTCTACATCTCTACAAGAACAGTAATGATTAGCATACCTAGATGCTACCATTGGCTTATATGATGGTTAACTGCATTAGTGCAGGACACTGAATCAGATCTTCACTCACTGCTTGTGAAGCCATCATCTCATTGATGCTCTGCTCGTACTGCTCTGCCAGAATGGCCAGTTTGCGGGTCTGCTCGTCTTTCAGGGCTTTCAGCACAGTCTTGTGCTCGCTTTTGGGGGTCACCTCCAGCTGATGGTGCCTCAGGGCCTTGTACTGTTTCGTCTGAACTTTGCACGTGTCTTGAAACTGCTTCTTTATCTGGAGCTCCATGGCCTGCAGGAGAAACCTCTGCATTAGTTTTATCGTTTGCATTCAGGCTAAGCTACACATTTTTTATTCACTGGGATTCGAACCAATAGCTTTTGCGTCAATAGTGCCATGCTCTCCGAAATGCTTATTGCATTTGGTCAGCAAAGAATTAGTATTGTATTAGTATTAGTTATTTCAGAATATAAGAATATTTGAATCTTCAATTTGAAACAATGAAGCAAACTATAAATTACAATGTACCAATGTTTACAAGTTGAACATTTCTCTGATGGACTCAAAACATCATAAAATTATCTAAATAAGCTGCTAAAGTTTATAATTACTATCCAATTTCTAAACAACGGGACTCATTTTATAACCTTTGTTATAAAAATGAGAACCAAATTGTTTATTATTGGGGGTTAAAATCAAAGGACAAACATCTACTCAAGGTTTCTCCACAGTGGTTGTACCTTGAGGTTCTTGGGCTGCTGTCGTAGCTCGAGAACATGTTTTCTGTGAAGTTCTCGCTCTCTGCGGTTGTTGTACTCGATCTGGTTCTCCAGCTCGGTTTGGTGCTGAAGTCGGATCAGATCCATTCGCAGTTTCTGTAGCGTCTTCAACTGCCGATGCTCCAGTTCTTGGGTCGACTCGTCTTGTCTGATCAACATGGCATGTTCCATTTCCTTCTGCGTCTTTTTCTTATTCAACTCCTGATCACCCAAAATCAGAAGAATAATATTGTCAGTCTTCTTAAAATTTGAGAAACAATTTATAGCGCACTTTAATAAGTGTAAGACAACACACTAAAGTTTTACATACAGGCTTATAAATTTGTACAAATTCCTAATCCAAAGTATGAGTAGCATTAAAAATGACCAAATTCATACTGTACCGTCTTTAACCGATCAGATTCAGATTAAGAGATTAGCACATTGCTGCATTTCTTATTTTCTAATCAGATTATATGCAAAGCATTGTGAGAAAACTTCCCGTTTTGTCCCTGGAAAAAAGGTCAGTTCTCAAACTATTCAATTTTCAGAGCTCCACACAATCTCTGGGCCGCACCTCTCGTAACTGCTCCTGCTCGAACTCGTGCCTCTTGATCATGATTTTGCGTTTGAAGGCCCTGCAGTTCCTGTCATAGAAAGACCTCTGCTGACCCAGGAGCTGAGCCTCTTCTTCTGCCTGAGAGTGCTGGATGTTCTCCTTGTGCTTGGACAGCCGTTCCTGTTTCTCTTTCTTAGGCGTGCTATGATCTTCACTCATTTCCTGAACAGAGAAGCACAAGTAATATGAAACTCAGCTAAAGCAGACTTTTAAACAGCATTGATTTTAGAAGAACTTTTCTTGGTAGGCCACAAATTTGATGCTCTGAAACGCAACAATCTGTTTTGAATGCGGTTACGTTATATTGTAAGAATGAGTGAAAATAAAGATTCTTTATTTTATCAGTCAGTAATTGTGGGAAGCTGTCTCTGTATCTCTATACAGTATGGCAGGTGGGTCAAGAGGTTTCAAAAGGCTTGATGATGTCATACAGAATGATGCTTTTATCCAAATTGAGATGCAGTGCATTCAAACTATACATTTAATCAGTATGTGTTTCCTGGGAATCGAACCCACAACCATTACGCTGCTAACACAATCTCTACCAGTTGAGCTTAAAGTCAATAGGGTGGATTTTGATGGCATGGCGTAACAACCTCTTTGATTTTCTCCTTGCACAGCTTGTACTGTTTCTTCTGGTTATCGAGGAAGGTGGTGAGCTCCTTCTTCTGCTGGGCCATTATCTGCTGCTGGAACTTCTTCTCATCGGCTGTCAGCGTCTTCATCTGGACAAAACCACAAAATGAGGCGTGCTTACAGTACAGAATACTTTATCATTTTAAAACAGCTTCTGAGGAAGACAACAGTTCATCCCTTATGAAAACTACTATGTTTTTCTTTAATAAAAGTGTAGTAACCATGTTTTTTAGGGAATGATTACCATTTGTATAACCACAGTTTTACTACAAATACCAGGGTTTCTGTTGCTATAAAATGGTTAATTTGTGGTTACCACCATTTAACTATAGTAACTGTTTTTTATTACAATTTGTAGTAAAAACGTATAATTTTCATTAACATTCATTAACACACTGTACTGTAGCAGGAATAATTAGCATGCATCTCTTAGCTGTTGACATGTTTATTATGCAATATTAAACTGCAGATTGCATGTTTGCTGGACTTTCATGTGACCCACATGACCTTTTGACCCCATTCTTGCTACTTCAAACAGTGACTAAATGATAAAGCAATACAACATAATGTACAAAAGGCCTATACATTATGCATACAGTTATGGAGTCCACAATGCTCAATTCAGTAATACTAACTATTGAAAACTAGCTATTAAAACATTCCCTCTTTCTAAGGTCGTAACAGAAGGAGATCACTCACTTCTTTGTCCGTCTGGATGGCGTGTTTCTTGGCCAGTTTCTCAAGCTCTATGAAGGCATTGTTGGCGTGGGTCTCCAGCTCTTTCTGGAGCTTCAGCCGGTGCTCGTCCATCTCTGCCTTCAGTTTGTTCTCCAGAGCGATCAGCTGCTTCTGGTGCTGCCGTCGCATTCGTTTATATCCCGACATCTGCTCGCGGAGCTCATTCTCCTGCTCGTGCTCGTGGATCTGACGTGTTACCTGCATGGACGGGAAGAAAGTTAAGCAACTTTTTGAGGAACTATCATGGGATTTTGGCAGCATAGCAAAGCAAACTTCTCAAAGTTCTCAGGAGGAAAACAGAGCTGAAAAGAGAAAGTTGCGCACAGACAATAAAAATAATCAGAGCTTATCTTAACAATCGTTCAGAGCTAAAGGTAACATATGCAAATAAAAGAAAACGCAGCCCTCAGCGTTTGCCTTCAAACCCCAAACAAACCTGGAAAAAAGGTGTGTCCAGATCAAACTGCTCGTTGAGTTTCTCATAACTCCCACCTGAACTCCTCAAGCCAAACATGCTGGCGAAGTAAACCACCCTTGAGAACATTGAGAGACGCCTGCACGACATCCCCCAAAAGCGCTCGCTCAAAACCCACCGACAGAAGAGAGGGAGTGAGAGAGGGATGGAGATACAGAGAGAGGCTGAACACTGTTCTCCTCTCTCCCTGCAGGTGCGCGGTGAATGAAAGAGGTTCTCAGAAGAGGCCTGGCCCTGCACGCGGGCTAAGGGGCATTTAGTAAGCCAGTCACGAGACGCTTGTTGAAGGGGGAAATTTCCTAATCGGCCCGAATCAGTAGCCCCACTGTAACCACAGTCACCAATCACACTAATGCACTAAGTGGACAACATGAAGGCCTATCAGTCCTGGATAAAATAGTTTAAATTCAGGACTATGCATATTATTTTTTAAAATATACTACGTTGCCTTCTAAGACACTAGGCTAAATTCTAAAACAGCATCATGTGTCTTTTACATGTTAAAGCAATCCCATAATGCACTGTGACAAGCTAAATATAATCCAAGATGGCAGACAAATACAAAAATGTTGATTATAAATGTACTTCCATTTTACTCAATATTATAAAGTATCAAAAATCACTAGCTTTGTGGCACCCAGAGCCCATGTAGAGACTCCAAATCATTCTCTGAAGGTTCTGTGTCAGTTAGGATGCTGCCTATGTAGGAGACATGAGGGTGTCGCACTAGATTGTAACACAGCTAAAGAGTCAGTTTAATGTAAGTGTAAAACTATGAGCAGGAAACAACTAAATAACAACTAAATAAAACAGTGGATAAAAGGAAAACAAAATGTTAATCTCTGTGTGACATTACTGGACAGATAATGCATAATTATCAGATATGTTGACATCTTGCTTCAATGGCTCAAAATCTTCATCTTAATATAGTTTTGCTAAAAAATGTGAAACCTTTGATTATCTAATTTACGTGTTTAAATACGTGCCTTTATTATCTATGTCCCCCCTCACTTTCTCTCTCCATCTCACCCCTCCTCTCCTCTTCACACCAAACACAAAGAATCTCTTTTTCCCGAGTAGCCCTGCTTCTTCAATCTCGCTCTGGGCATAAAATGAATACAACGCTACACAAAAGCACACATTTGATTCCGTCAACCAAAAACAGTTTAGAAATGATTTTTAAAGTTTGTATTGTGATGCAACATGCTCAGAAACCCAGATGACGTCAAACTCCTTTGTGCTCATGTGAGTGAAAAATGAGCGTCTGTACTATCAGACAACGTCCACAGCACTTGTCTGCCGCTAGAGGGCGCTCACGCTCCAGCAAAGCGGGACCAAAACAGGTGACATCATCATTTAAACCAGGCACACTGCGATCGACTACAGTTCCTGCTCGTAATCTCCATATATTCACCAATTAGGTGGAAGTGGTTGTATCACAATAGAGTAGCCCCCCCCCCCTTTAATTGCATAAGAAATGCTTCAATAACAGTGAATCTTCTGCACCAGCCTTATGTCATATATTAAGATTCTCGACACTGTACGGCTTGTAGAATCTCCTTTGTGTTGGATCACAGACTATTAAATAATAGCAGGCAACAACATCAAGACTGCAGCTGGTTATTGACTGAATCTGTTGCCTTGACAACAGACGTGAGAATGAAGGAGAAAGTAGGGCCAGGTTTTTTTCTCCCCAGAATAAAGAGGCAGTTAAACTAAGGAGAAAGAGGAGGAGAAGACCACCGGGAGGGAGAGAGAGAGAAACACAGAGCTCAAATGACCGCCGAGTGTCTTAAAGCCAAAAATGAAAGAGAAGAAAGAGCAGCGTGGGGGGGGTGACAGGGAGAATAAAGGAGGGATGATATCATTGTTTTTTGCCTCACCAGCGAGGCTGACTTGATGGTGGCGAAGCGCTCCCGGTTTTTATAGTTGTGAGCTTGCGCTCTGTCCGACGAGGACGGTCGCAGGTCCGAGCGATGGTCCCGATGAGAAAGGTCGTCACGAATATACTGATGATCCTGAGGACAGACACACAATAAAATTCAGTGAGGAACTCGCAACAAACAAACTGTGGAGAAGACAAAGAGATCAAAAATGCCAAATATGTTCTTATTGTGTCAGTAAGACCTGTGACGTCATTTTTTGACACAAAAGCAGACATTTTGCAAGAATCGTTGCAGCATTTCCAAACAACGTTTCAAAGAAAAACAGTTAAAAAGACTCAATGATGTCCAATAATCCTATCAATTATGTTTTTGTGTATTTATTTTTTAGACTTTCTATATTGTCATTGTATGGCAACAGCTACAGAATGAGATTTAAAAAATGTGGTACTTGTGCGTTTCAAAATAACATATGGGCTGGAACAGCAATAAATTCCTTCTGACTGACTTCCAACCAATTTCACCACAGGCAAACATGCATGCATGTATATTTGTATACTGCATGCCCAAAACCAATAACAGGAACACATTTAGAAGCATTAAAAATAGCTCTAGACTCAGGGCACAGAAGAGTTTCTTATATCATCAGCTGAGACGTTTGTCTGTTCAATACTAACACACTCACCATCAAATACCTGAAATAATCGTGCCATTAGGTTTGCCCAAATTAAGTATTTTATTATCAAGGCTTTTGTGTTTCTGTCAGTGAATTAAATAAGGTACTTGTTGAAGGACTGTTATAGCTGAAGTGTGTAATTTTTCAATGTTAAACGCTTTATCATATTCCAGCTTAATATGCTGGGTGAACTGTATGTTATTGACTGGTTCCCTAAAAACACTGTGGAGCTCTTAAAATATTGCTTGTTTGAGTATCTTGCGCACCCTGACACAGTCCACCTCACGCCATTGGCTGGTCATGCTTTTTGACTGACCAATGACAGACAAGAATAAGGGTCATCATTCATTATTTTTGTAATTCCATTTGGTGATGTAGCAAATGACACACCTCAGCTTTAAATATCTTTATGAAACCAACTGCATATTTATCTGTGTACTGGTCACATTTTCCTGAGGGCAGGAAGTGTCCACCGTGTTTTAAATACCAGCACAACATCTCTGAATTCTTCAGCTTTTGTGAGAGGGCAATACAACAATATTTGTAATCCTGTACTGGAGTACATCTTCCCTCTACTCTGATGAATATGTATTTTTCTTTTAAATATTAACAAGCTGCATAATTGAACAGCCAAAGAGAACCAGAACGAGGAACAAAATTATGATTCCATTTCTGTTAATCAACATCAACGTACGTAGAAGGACAAACAACTGGAACAAAGCTGATGTCATGGACTAGTGCTTCTCACCTGAAGGTCATGACCTAAAAATGCCCCAAAATGTTTTGTGCTGGGAATTCTCGACTGCCGAGAACACCAAAACATTGAATTCCAATTTTGTATGAAAAACATTTTTGGTACAGTGTTGAATAATGTAAAAACTGCAGTAAAGTCAGGAAGCACAGTCACGGATGAGGAGAACTCTGTGTTTCAGACCTTCTTGTGGTGTGTGGAAGACTCCAGGGTGCTGTCGTAGTCGTGATGGAGCTCTGAGCAGGAGTCATCGGGCACCTCCTGCAGGCTGTTGATACTGCTGCTCTGACTCCCTGTGCTGATGGAGGTGCTGGGGATGGAGTGATTACTGCCCAGACTGTTCATCTTACAGCCCGCCTGATCTCCATCCTGAGGATACAAGACCCAAACACACACACAGACACACACACACGTTATTTACTATCAAACAATGTTCATTCCATCATCTGTTATTTTTGGAAGTTCTGTATAGCCTCTGTGTAGTTCAGTGCAGTATATAGTTCAGTCAAATTGTAGTCTT